>JACXGI010012351.1:9807-23028 GCA_016801175.1 Esox masquinongy | reverse complement strand
TACTTAGTTGGGGCTCCTTTTGCCTGAATTACTGCAGCAATGCGGCGTGGCATGGAGTCGATCAGTCTGTGGCACTGCTCAGGTGTTATGAGAGCCCAGGTTGCTCTGATAGTGGCTTTCAGCTCTTCTGCATTGTTGGGTCTGGCGTATCGCATCTTCCTCTTCACAATACCCCATAGATTTTCTATAGGGTTAAGGTGAGGCGAGTTTGCTGGCCAATTAAGAACAGGGATACCATGGTCCTTAAACCAGGTACTGGTAGCTTTGGCACTGTGTGCAGGTGCCAAGTCCTGTTGGAAAGTTGGTCAGCAGCAGGAAGCATGAAGTGCTCTAAAACTTCCTGGTAGATGGCTGCGTTGACCTTGGACCTCAGAAAACACAGTGGTCCAACACCAGCAGATGACATGGTACCCCAAACCATCACTGACTGTGGAAACTTTACACTGGACTTCAAGCAACGTGGATTCTGTGCCTCTCCTCTCTTCCTCCAGACTCTGGGACCTTGATTTCCAAAGGAAATGCAAAATTTACTTTCATCAGAGAACATAACTTTGGACCACTCAGCAGCAGTCGAGTCCTTTTTGTCTTTAGCCCAGGCGAGACACTTCTGACGCTGTGTCTTGTTCAAGAGTGGCTTGACACAAGGAATGCGACAGCTGAAACCCATGTCTTGCATACGTCTGTGCGTGGTGGTTCTTGAAGCACTGACTCCAGCTGCAGTCCACTCTTTGTGAATCTCCCCCACATTTTTGAATAGGTTTTGTTTCACAATCCTCTCCATGGTGCGGTTATCCCTATTGCTTGTTCACTTTTTTCTACCACATCTTTTCCTTCCCTTCGCCTCTCTATTAATGTGCTTGGACACAGAGCTCTGTGAACAGCCAGCCTCTTTAGCAATGACCTTTTGTGTCTTGCCCTCCTTGTGCAAGGTGTCAATGGTCATCTTTTGGACAGCTGTCAAGTCAGCAGTCTTCCCCATGATTGTGTAGCCTACAGAAGTAGACTGAGAGACCATTTAAAGGCCTTTGCAGGTGTTTTGAGTTAATTAGCTGATTAGAGTGTGGCACCAGGTGTCTTCAATACTGAACCTTTTCACAATATTCTAATTTTCTCAGATACTGAATTTGGGGTTTTCATTAGTTGTCAGTTATAATCATTAAAATTAAAAGGAATAAACACTTGAAATATATCAGTCTGTGTGGAATGAATGTATACATTATACATGTTTCACTTTTTGAATGGAATTACTGAAATAAATCAACTTTTTGATGATATTCTAATTATATGACCAGCACCTGTATATGTCTAATTTTTAAAAGCACTAATTTAAAGCATTTTAAATGGACTTGCTCCACAAACCTTGAAGAATATAGGCTAGTCACTACTTTTTAATGTAAACGTCTTCATACTAGGGTAGCATCAAATGGAAAGAACTATGTTTAGAACAGGTTTTTCCAATTTGCATGTTCTGGAAAAATGGTTGAATGCTGAAAAAAACTGAAAGAAACGGAAAACCTTTTCTGACCTCTGTTTTACTACATTTTATATTTAAATGTTTATTTGAATTGATAGTGTGTCATTTGTTTGTCATGTTTTATTTATTTTAAATGTGTCTATGTTTTTTGTGTAATGTTATATTTATGGTAAATGTTTCTATGTAGGTTGTGTGTAATGTTTTATTTATTTTAAATATTGCTATGTAGTTTGTGTGTAAAGTGTTATTTAAAAAAAATGTTTCTATATAGTTTGTGTGTAATGTTTTATTTATTTGAAATGTTTCTATGTAGGTTGTTTGTAATGTCTTATTGTTTATACATGCAGATGGAAATTAGCTGCTGGCCTTATCTGACAACAACCCATCTTTTCTCAGGTGTACTGAGACTTACGTTGTATATTGTGTTTGTTCAAATAAATAACATTTAGCACAGTGAATGTTTGCAATTTTGTCATGCAACTTTGTGCAGTGTTTTGTTCTACAGCGCAGCACAAGCAGTCTGGATGCCTGGTGTCCCTCCCGGCTCAGTAAAGACAGGCTGTCTGAACTGACAATGGTAGAAGTATGATACGGTAGATGCCACAATGTGTCTAGCCAGATCAACATAGCGTGGTTCTATGAGGAAACTTCCCCCCGGGGCAAAGTTTACAGATAAACAAAAAGACAGAGTGGGGGGATGTGGAAAATATATACAAATATATACAGCCTATGAGTGAGAGATTTATTTCAGATGGATAGATAACTTTGGTTGACGGAAGGCAAGTGCCACATTCAATATTCTATGGAGTGTGGTCTCCACCTAGTGGCTAATGACAGAAGATTATTTTTTTGCTGTTGATTTTCAGGAAATGCACATCATATTCTTCAATGGTTATAGTATGTAGTATTAATATTATTAGTATTTTTGCAATGATATATCATGAAACACCAGAGCAGATCTCTTTCAAAGAATTGGGGGAAGCTGTCAAATACCCTCATCACCCTCCTCTCCACCACAGTGCTTGTGTGTTGTTATGCTTAGACCAGATATCCTCATTCCATATGATGGATATCATGAGGACATTCTGTATAGTATGATAACCCATGGTAAATCATGACTAGTAAGGACATTCTGTATAGTATGATAACCCATGGTAAATCATGACCAGTGAGGACATTCTGTATAGTATGATAACCCATGGTAAATCATGTCTAGTAAGGACATTCTGTATAGTATGATAACCCATGGTAAATCATGTCTAGTAAGGACATTCTGTATAGTATGATAACCCATGGTAAATCATGACTAGTGAGGACATTCTGTATAGCATAATAACCCATGGTAAATCATGACTAGTGAGGACATTCTGTATAGTATGATAACCCATGGTAAATCATGTCTAGTAAGGACATTCTGTATAGTATGATAACCCATGGTAAATCATGTCTAGTAAGGACATTCTGTATAGTATGATAACCCATGGTAAATCATGACTAGTGAGGACGTTCTGTATAGCATAATAACCCATGGTAAATCATGACTAGTGAGGACATTCTGTATAGTATGATAACCCATGGTAGATCATGACTAGTGAGGACATTCTGTATAGTATAATAACCAGTGGTAAATCATGACTAGTGAGGACATTTTGTATAGTATGATAACTCATGGTAAATCATGAACAGTGAGGACATTTTGTATAGTATGATAACTCATGGTAAATCATGACTAGTGAGGACATTTTGTATAGTATGATAACTCATGGTAAATCATGACTAGTGAGGACATTCTGTATCATATGATAACCCGTGGTAAATCATGACTAGTAAGGACATTTTTGTATACTAAAATAACTCATGGTAAATCATGACTTGTTGGGACATTTTGCCTGCCTTCACTTTTATTAATTGGAAAACCAGTAGTTATCAAACGTACTCCTAAGACTGGCTATTTCTTTGCGATAAAGCAGGCTTTCTCAAAATTAGGAAGGACAGCTTTAGGGTATTTTGGACCCCACTATGCCTTGCAAGGTGTCCTTGAGTTTGATGTTCTGGTGCTCATAAGATTTAAATGTGTTAAATGACTTTTTCTTGTTCATTTTGGTTGGTTTTCTTATTGTACTGTATGTATATTTTAAATTGTATATTTTAATTTTATATATAATTATATATTTTATAAATGCATGTTTAGGTTCTAATGCTGTTGGTATTTCTTTGTTTGTCTTGCTTGTCAGTGCCAGTAAATGAGCAACTCAGTGATGGATATGAGGTTGGAGGTCTTCTCCACGAAGCCGCTGAAGAGGCTGCTGCCCAGTTCCAGTCGACCAGTCCCATCTACCCTGGTTCCCAACCCTAGACCATCCACCCTGGTTCCCAACCCTAGACCATCTACCCTGGTTCCCAACCTTAGACCATCTGCTGGTTCCCAACCCTAGACCATCTACTGGTTCTCAGCCCTAGAACATCTACTGGTTCCCAGCCCTAGACCATCTACTGGTTCCCAGCCCTAGACCTTCTACCCTAGTTCCTAACCCTAGACCATCTACCCTGGTTCCCAACCCTAGACCATCTACTGGTTCCCAGCCCTAGACCATCTACTGCTTCCCAACCCTAGACCATCTACCCTGGTTCCCAGCCCTAGACCATCTACTGGTTCCCAGCCCTAGACCATCTACTGGTTCCCAGCCCTAGACCATCTACCCTGGTTCCCAGCCCTAGACCATCTACCCTGGTTCCCAGCCCTAGACCATCTACTGGTTCCCAACCCTAGACCATCTACTGGTTCCCAGCCCTAGACCATCTACTGGTTCCCAGCCCTAGACCATCTACTGGTTCCCAGCCCAAGACCATCTACTGGTTCCCAGCCCTAGACCATCTACCCTGGCTCCCAACCCTACAACATCTACCCTGGTTCCAAACCCTAGACCATCTACCCTGTCTCCCAGCCCTAGACCATCCACCCTGTCTCCCAGACCCATCTACTCTGTCTACCAGCCAACCAGGTCCATCTTCCCTGTGCTCCAGCCCCAGGGTACAGCTCAACTGCCCACCAGTCCACCCCCAGTGTCAAGCCTAGACCCCATCTCTACAGCTGTTATGTGACCAGCGATGGCCTGCATGCTTGAGTTTTTGGCACTCTAAACATCTTTATTTCAGATGTATTGAAGGGACAATTTCCATTGTAGGGACTGAGATGAAATATGGCCGTTTTGTATTGTTTCCAAGGTTTTGAATGGACTGAAGTCAAAATAATGTCTTACAAAAGTACAATTGTTGGGGTTCCCTTGTCTAACCAATGAATGTCTTTGTAATACATTATGTGAATGGAGGGATGTGTGCATGCTATCTTTGGTCATATATAGTTCATAATGAAAGCCGTGGGAAGCTATTGAAAAAAAACTAATTTTGATCCACATACTAGCACCACAGTCCATTCCCATTGTCAATATGTGGGTGTAGTGGCTAGTGTAATCAATACAGCAACATCTCTCAAATGACCTTTTTAAACGAGAAGTAACATTTTGGAAGTGTGTTGCAAAGTCATAAGCCAACTGTAGAGCGTGAACATATCCTTTGTTTTTCTACTTTTGCACTAATCTGAACTTTCTCACGCAAAGCAAGGTTTTTGTTTAGAAGCCAGAGGGCCACGTTAAACTGTACCTGCGGTTTCAATGTACCGGCAGGATCTGACCTGGCCACTGGAGGGAGCCTTAGTCCCCATGCTCCACCTTTGACTCACTCCAGAAGCGGAGGACAGTGCTTCAGCTCTGCACCACTGAGACCGGAGGTACTGAGAAACTGATAATGGATGGACAAAATGTGTTCTCGGTGTGCATCCATTCTGTCCTGTGAGAGCAATGACATCTACTGAAGGCACCTCAACATCATTGTTTAGTTCTCCGTTCCACATATTGCACAGTACTGTGGTGGTGGTCCAACTATTGAAGCATCTATAAAAGCCCAAAAAGAGATGTTTATATTAGCTGCCCATTTTACAGGAGCACAGTCATGGTTCCGGTTCAGGCCTGCTGATGTTATACAGCTTGATTTTACACATCCTGAAAAAAGGTCCCTCGGTCTCGTATGCGAGATGATTTATGTAGATGTATTAATTTAGCTTCAGATCAAAGATGTGTTTGTACATTATGACCGAGTCAGCAATTAGAAGACTCCACCATTCACCAATCACTTGGAAATAACGCGTAGCCTTCAACACCCACACAACCCGCCGACGAACGTTAATTTGCTCAAGGTAAAGTCAAGCCTGAAATTGGAGTTTCTGATCCAGGAATATCATTTGTACTTCCTAATTTACTCAATCAGTTCCCCATCTTTGGAGCAAAGTAAATAAAGCTGCCCTGGGTTCCTGTGAACAGATGAGCACATGCAGCATGCCTGACCTTTCACCTTTTTGTCTGCGTCAACCACTGCTTCATTACGGGCTCAGGTCTGGAATCTGGGGCGTCATTTGCATAAGTTAATTTTTCGTTACGATCCCTCTCACAGCCGTGCAAGGCCAGGGAATAGAACTAATTATGATTCTGTTTCCATCCATTCATCTGTGCAGTAGGAAGCCTCTCGCCAGCACAGCACAGAGACTCAAAGCAGAGAGCCGTGCCAGCGGGGAGAGGGGAGACAGTAACACTGCGGAGAACCACAGCCTTGAGTTTGAGCTGTTACTTTAGAGGTAAACCTCAAGTAGAATTGTAATATATTCATGAAGAAAAAAAACTATTTTCTTTTTTCCATAGTAGATGGGAAGGGTTGAACAGCACACTAAATCTAGACTGTTGTGTTTTCCCCTCAGGTACACAGAATCTCTTTTTCTTTGGCAGATGGCTGGGAGATAATGTTTCTCCAAGATCTGACTCCAAACCAGCTGGTATTGAAATCCTACTTTTAAATCCTACTTTTTATTTTACTTTAAATTTGGAATTAAAACATTAACTGATTTAGTCTTTTTTTTTTAGTTTGTGTTTTAATCCTTTCGACAGTCTTGAGGGTTAACCCCTTACCTTAGCCAGGTCAGAGTCACCAAACAAACACCACCTTGATTTGTCCCAGATCCTCCTCTACTGCAACATTTGCCACCAACATGGTCGGTTCATCCCAGGAGACCAATCAGGACTCTGAATACTACACATCAATCACCATACACGCGCAATGTGGCACGGAATTGTCTACCTGTACCTGTGTGTATGACTTAGTATAGTGTATTCCCTGTTTAATTGTCATGTGTACTGTATGTTGTGTCTAAAACATAGGTGTTGAGTTTCCTTGGGTTCTACCTAGACATGGTACCAGAGCTCTGCGGAGCGCTACAGGAAGGCTCCCGCGTCGCTGTCTCCCCCTGCTGTGTAGTCAGTGAACAGCAGGGTTAAGAGTCAACGCTCCGGGAGGACGGAGCACTTAATGATCCCCTTAACTGGCTTACGTAAGTCTGTCAGTAACAACCAACAAGGCCGTTTGGATCCCTTACCTAAACATTATCGTTAACTAAAACATCATCATTCATAATTCAATGTAATTCAATGTAAAGGAAAACATGTAGCCACGTACCAAAACATTCACTTTTAAAAGGACAAATATTATAAACAAGTGGTAAATTTGAATACTCTTTATAATACTGTCTGTGGTACTATGGAGTGTGTCATACTGGGCTCTCGGTGGGCTGGGTTTTCCTTCATCGGCTTCAGATGGGAGCAGAAATTGAGGCGGAGCTGTTCCAGAGGAACAGAGAGGTAGGGGAGTTCTCTGGGAAGCTTCCTCCTGAATCCCCCTTCCTCTGCTCTACAGCCAGTCACAACCACCAGCTAAGCCCAGCTGGACCCTTCAAGATCCTCAAGGTCCACAAGGTAGTGGGGCGTCCCATATAGACGTGAACTCCAGGATGGTGCAGATGGCAGCGTTGTTCTCCTTCTGAACACCCAGGAGGGTGTCTGTGTTTTTTTTCTGAGGAACCGACACTCCAGCTGGGTTGTCCTGCAGTTCTAAAGGAGTGAGTGACATCACGGAGGAGGGAGGTGTGTGGAGGCAGCCGAGCGTGAAACTCCTGACCCACAGGAACGGACCGGGGGGCCGAGAGGAGGGCCAGCTGATCACCACAGCAACAAGGTCCCTGGTGAGTCATCACTGGGGAGGAGTCACATCAGACAGGCAGACAGACAGACAGGTAGACAGACAGGCAGACAGACAGACTGAAAGACGGCAGGGAGACAGACAGACACACAGGCAGCCACAAAGACAGAGAAGGCAGGTAGGCAGACATTCACACAGAAGGACAGGCAGAGAGACAGACAGGCATATCCTAACATTGCAATTACGTATGTAGCTACAGTTCATAACTGTAAACAGTACCTTACGTATTGCCGGCATGAACAGTGCAAATACACTATGGGCCAATTTCGCAGACAGATCAGGCCTAGTCTAGGACATAAAAATCATGATTAGTCTGTGTCTGCATAACCAGCCCTATGTGTACAATATTTCTGGTATAAGTTTCTGCGTGTCCTTAAATTCAGAATACGCCGGCCTACTCCAGCTCCCTGGGGCTGCTCAACTCCTTCATCCCGCAGACAGATCCCAGGTCCTCACCCTACCACAGCTCACAGACTAGGCCCTCAATGACTGTCCACAAGACCCGAGCCGATAGCCAGATACACACAACCATGCAGGTTCTGGCTGGGTGTCTTTTCACAAGCTATTCCTCCCCTCACACAGCTGTGTTTGACTATCCATGTGGACCAAATAAAAGTACTCAGGTGTTTTTTCACTGGTTTTGGGAAATTCCTAATTTAGTTTTAAATGAAAAATGGAGTTCATAACTGGTTAGTTATGAACTCCCTTTACCTGGTCATTTAGAAACTTCCCTAAACAGGTGAACTCAGTATGGTACTTTCACTATGTGCTTTTTACTCCTCAGCTTTTGGCAATTGGCAATTTTGTCTAAACCTAACCCTTACCCCAGTCATCTAACTTAAACTTTAAAACTTAAACCCAACCCCAATTGTCACTTTTAAAATAAACCTAACCTGTAAGCCAATTGGGTTATTGTCATGGGTACAATCAAAATATAGAAATGTTTTTACTTTCAGGATCTTTGGTCCCAACATAATAGTTATACCTGTATAGAGTCACAACAGGCCATGCATGTGGTAAAGAAATATAATCAATAAATAAATAAACGTACATTTATTTTCTTGCCACTTAGCAGCCTATATTCCATGCTGTTTATTCTTGTTCAGTTCTTTCTCTGTCTGTGGGTGAATCCTGGCAGCGTTGCCATGGGGACTGCTAACCCAGGCGAGACAGTGGCTTCATTTAATAACACATTTCATGCATGTCCTGTAATGGCCAGATGATAATGAGATGTGTGTTTCTGCTGCCTGGCTGATGACTTTACTGATAATGTTCCCGACAAAACACAAACTTTAATTAGTGGTTTGTAAATCGCTACAGATAATCGCAGCGTGCTTGTTTGTCACTGTATGTTGTTAGCAGAACAGAGAAGTGGCACAAGGTTCTGTGGCTCCAGGAAGAGAGAGTACTGACCAATCAGGAGGCGCCTGGAAAGTCTGCTCTGTGGCTTTATGAAATACAGGAGAGTAACGCATATTTAATTCCATTTCAGCTAACCGCATGCAGTGTGACTAGCTGGATCCACCACCCTGGCCTGTCTGTTGAGAATATATACAGTGAAATACAATGTAAGCCTGCAGGTTGAGGAGGGTATTGTACTTGTCCTATGAAGGTGAATATTCAGAAAAGTGCATTAAATTAACTGGAATTGCTCATTCAACCGCGTCGCATCTAATTTAGCAAAGCATTCTTTCTTGTGTATATAGATATTGGTAAAACCTTGGGGGGTGGGACTGATACTGACCATAGATCATTAGCAGCAACATGTTGTTCATGGGGAGAATCATTGATCATAGGTAATGCACACGGAGCCAGCAAATACATGTTTTTATTCCTCTCACCAGGCAGGGCTGATGGTAAAAAGCTTATGGATCATGCCTTTAGTGTCAAAGTTAACAATTCACGTATTTCTATAAAACCATTGTTCAATTTGTTAATGTTTATTGAATTTCTAACACATATTGATGTCTATTAAAATGTAACATGCAAATTTCAACAATCAGTTTAAGTTTAGGATGTGTCCACAATTTCAAAAGTATTTTTGTGCATTTTCCAGGAATAATTTTTTCACTGGATGCAGCACTTCAGGTACTTTTAACTTTAGCTTATGAAGTAATTTAACTGAATCATATTTTAATGCTTGTAAAAAGAACTGACATTTTTAACACTAAATCTGGTGATAGGCTTATTTTGGGGTACACTTGGGGTACATATTAAGCCCAGTCCAGACTTCTAACATTTCATTTTATAAAATATATGTAACTGACAAGAAACAATGTTGCCAGCATAAATTCACATATCTTGAAATGAGGGGTTCATTTTTAATTTTATCTCTACTTTGTTTTGAAAAACAAGAAAAGCATCCAGGCAAGCCTAGTTCAGCCAGACCACAATTAGAAGGGATGAATGTTGTTGCCTGATCTCTGTTGTGACAGGCTGTCTTTTACCACTACACCACTAAGCTACACATGTGCCTGGTGTCGCTATAGCGTCTCGACATTAGATCATTTTGTCAGGCATTAATTTATTATTTTGCTAGACACCATTAAGGATTGTGTTAAACTGACCAATGTTGCTTATGAAAGGAAAAGTTTGCTATTTTTGAACCTGGGTCCTATTACAGATTGTCTAGCACGATCCTAGTTCATAGAGACATTTATTTTCGTAAATTATTTCAGTTTTGAGTTTTTCCTGCAGTCTCTCTCTAGGCTAAAATGGAACTGAACCAGGCAACTGATGTAGCATTTGAAAATATATGATACATTCGGTTTTTCAAAAAGGCCACGGTTTATTAATATAGGTCTCCGTATGTTGTCCTGAAAAAATTGTGCCAAAATGGGCATTGTATCAATGGTTTTGTTCTACCTGAAACCGAACAATTTTTTTATAAACAATGCACTACCTCACAACATCTGTAAACGTCCGCACTTGAGCTAACAGCACGGTGCGGTTTTAAAACAGCTAAACTATGGTGCTGACATTTATCAAAATGTTTCGAGAATGTGCAGTCCCTTATTGTGTTAATAAAATGACATCTAGCTAATTGTCTAAAAGACAGGCCGTCATTCCAGAATGTTATCAGTCTGGGAAAATAATAAAAAAAATAATAAAAATAAAATAATTAAAAAATAATAATAATAATAATCAAAAAAATAAAAATAATCAAAATCGTGCCAATGCTCTGTAGTAGTAATAATTTCAGTACCTCCTCATACTATTCCTGCAGAACGGGACTTACGACAGAATTATCCAAATAGCTATTACATGCCTACTTACAGAATTGAGAAGGACCGTTTGGTCCTTCCGGTCTTTTCTAATTTCTTTGGGGTCGTGGAAGGTTTCCAAAACTGCCCAGTTGATAAGAGCTTGAAAGTCATACCATCTGTTGCACGCCCTGGAGCCAATTCAGCCTCATCCACGGATACATCACGGTTCTCGATGGCATTAGGTAGCAATAAATCCCACTCCTAACGTGAGCTACAGTTTTGTAAACAAAGCCAGTTGCAGGATAAATCCTTCTCGCAGATAGATTTGCGTCAGTTTACCAGCAGCTAATAGAACCTGTTGGCATTTTTGTTTGAGCTAGTAGTTTATACTAGCTAACGTGAGCTACAGTTTTGTAAACAAAGCCAGTTGCAGGATGAAATCTCCTCGCAGACAGATTCGCGTCAGTTTACTAGCAGCTAATACAACTTGCTGGCATTTTTATTTGAGCTCGTAAACTACACTAGCTAACATGAGCTACAGTTTTGTAAACAAAGCCGGTTACGGATACAGCCTCCTCATAGACAGATTCATCCGTGGGGCAGATGCTTATACATTTTCCAGAAAGAATAAACAGCGATAACCATTGAAACAATGGTCGTTTTGGCACAAATTGTTTTCGGAGAACATACGAGACCTATATCAGTATACCCTGGCCTTCCTGTTTTGGAAAAACTAATATATTATACAGCTCCGGAAAAAATTAAGAGACCACTGCACCTTTTTCTTTCCTTTCCAAAAAAGTTGAAAAAAAGGAAGGTTTTGAGTGAGGAACAGAAGGGTTAAAATTAAGAGACCACTGCAAATTGAACGCTTCTGTTCCTCACTCAAAACTTTCCTTTTCAACTTTTTTGGAAAGGAAAGAAAAAAGTGCAGTGGTCTCTTAATTGTTTCCGGAGCTGTATATTTTCAAACACTATATCGGTTGCCCC
The DNA here is from genome assembly GCA_016801175.1 of Esox masquinongy. Taxonomy (NCBI): domain Eukaryota; kingdom Metazoa; phylum Chordata; class Actinopteri; order Esociformes; family Esocidae; genus Esox; species Esox masquinongy. Next base: position 11,220 of record JACXGI010012351.1, on the reverse strand, counting down.
GTTCACTCCTATTGTAGCCCAGAGAGAGGCTTCCTTTAAAAAATTGATTAAACCTCAAAACTGTAATAATTCCAAAAGAATATGCCTCTACAGTCCAGGATTATTCTAGATAATCTGAAAAAAGCCCCAGGTTAAAAAATAGCAAACCTTTCCTTTAAGTTTACTTCCACCACAAATAGCATCTATGACCTGTATGCCTTTTGCCACTGGCTGTTTTAACAGCTTATTAGCCAGTAATATCTACGAACCTACTACTTGAAACAGTCATAAGAAATTAGCAATTGCTAGCGAGACTGAAGATGAGCTTTACACTGCCAAGGCTATTTCATTTCATGGTACAACAACATTTGTTTTTCTTTCATTCGTGAACGACATTGATACATTAACTTTCAATATTGGTGACGATAACTGACTTTTTTGTCAAGTGAAAAGATGACAGAATTGTGGAAAACCCTCCTCTTTTACAGCGCAAGAGGTTGTGATCTGCTGTATATTACCCCAAAAAATATGCATGGATGCGTCCTTCGGAAATCCACCAGAAATAGTCGCAATATAACTGTAAACAGTTTTATTTTAGGCTTACTATAATGTAGCTACTGAAGGTTGTAGACAGCAAAGTTTGTGTCTATCCTTAACAAATCCTAATGCGTAATTTGTTTTGACTGTGATGAGCAGGCCCGCCTTAACCTGCCATTAGGCCCCGGGGCTGAGAGGTTTTTGTAGCCCCCGCCCAACTCACACTATAAATAATAAAATGTGTAAAATCCAGGCTTGTTTATACAGCACAAAATGTATTAGTTTCTTTAGGGGCATACAACGGTGACTTGTCACTATATGAGATGACCAAATCACTTGAGCCTACTTGACCATAAACACAAAAGTCAGTGTAGAATATACAGTATCTCACAAAAGTGAGTACACCCTTCACATTTTTGTAAATATTTGATTATATCTTTTCATGTGACAACACTGAAGTAATGACACTTTGCTACAATGTAAAGTAGTGAGTGTACAGCTTTTATAACAGTGTAAATTTGCTGTCCTCTCAAAATAACTCAACACACAGTCATTAATGTCTAAACCGCTGGCAACAAAAGTGAGTACACCCCTAAGTGAAAATTTCCAAATTGGGCCCAATTAGCCATTTTCCCTCACCGGTGTCATGTGACCCGTTAGTGTTACAAGGTCTCAGGTGTGAATGGGGAGCAGGTGTATTAAATTTGGTGTTATCGCTCTCACACTCCCTCATACTGGTCACTGGAAGTTCAACATGGCACCTCATGGCAAAGAACTCTCTGAGGATCTGAAAAAAAGAATTGTTGCTCTACATAAAGATGGCCTAGGCTATAAGAAGATTGCCAAGACCCTGAAACTGAGCTGCAGCATGGTGGCCAAGACCATACAGCGGTTTAA
>JACXGI010012350.1:0-22934 GCA_016801175.1 Esox masquinongy | reverse complement strand
TATGGCCATGAAGGCTGGGTCATGACCGAAAGAACGAGATCGCGAGTACAAGCGGCTGAAATGGGTTTTCTCAGAAGGGTGGCTGGCGTCTCCCTTAGAGATAGGGTGAGAAGCTCAGTCATCCGTGAGGAACTCGGAGTAGAGCCGCTGCTCCTTTGCATCGAAAGGGGCCAGTTGAGGTGGTTCGGGCATCTGGTAAAGATGCCCCCAGGCTGTCTCCATAGGGAGGTGTTCCAGGCACGTCCAGCTGGGAGGAGACCTCGGGGTAGGCCCAGGACTAGGTGGAGAGATTATATTTCGTCACTGGCCTGGGAACGCCTCGGGATCCCCCAGTCAGAGCTGGCAAATGTGGCTCGGGAAAGGGAAGTTTGGGGTGCCCTGCTGGAGCTGCTGCCCCCGCGACCCGATACCAGAGAAGCGGATGAAGATGATGATGATGATGCTGGAGCACAATGCCAAAACAAATTAACGTGTGACACTGTCCAAAAACTTATGGACTGGACTGTAGATGTTGAGGGAGAGATGCAATGAGAGATGCAGAGAAATAGAGAGATTTTGAGAGAGAGAGAGATACAGAGAAAAGAGACAGAGAGAGACAAAGAAGTGGGTCAGAGAAGGTTAGTGTACAGGGAGATTCAGTAAATGGTGTAAAGCTGAGTAGACAGTACAGAGAACTACAAAGAAGTAATCCTATAACCCTCTTCCTTCTCCTCTATCTTCAATCTCTCTTTATTTTCTCTGTAGGATTCTTGCCACCACAACAACAATCAAAGACTTCACCCATTTGTCACTTTCAGAAACACTAATGTCTAAGCATAGACGGCATCTGATAACTCTGTGAAACAGGAGAAACATAAGCACCCACGTAATTATTATCAGTTTGCCCTCGCTCACTTCTGAATCAGGAGCACCATCTACTGCATAGTGCTTATTGTTGAAAATACAAGCTCACAGTACAGAACGAGATTATCATTGGCCATGGATCACCTGCAAACATCCCAACAAGGCAGGTTTGTCACCCCAGGCACTGAACTACTCTCAAGAGTCACAATAAAAGACATTTTAGAGCCAGGTCAGCATTAGATTTGGAGGACATATCCCAAAACGGACAGCCTAAAAAATTGATACTATTCTGTAAAAATATTACCAAATATTGATGAGGAGTCTGTGTCTATCTGAAATCTAGGCAAAAACTACATAGCTCCAGAAATGTTTCATTTTTGAAAAGTAGCTCTCATGCTGGATCAGGTAAGAGTATCTATCTAGCATATATGACATATATGAGTCAAGATGACGATCAAAATCAGTCTGGACAGGAGGTAAGCAAAACAGTTTGCACTGTTCAATGTAAAAATGTTTTGCAGACACTTCGGTTGGTAACTGGCAAAAAACTGCTATTATACAGTTCTTACTCTCAACAACTGGTAATACTACTAATGTTATGAATGTATTATTTTGCTAACTTGTGTAATTGAAAATTATAGAGGGTGTAAGCATCATTATATATTTTGTAATCATTTTATAGTAGAATGTTGTTTTTAAAAGTTTTCTCAGTTTTTATACATAACAATTTTCCTGGGAAGGACCCAGGACCGTGGTCTGGAAATTAGCAGATTAAAACACAAAAAAAATATCAGATTTCCCGAAAAGCATATTGGAGCTTTTAACATGGAAGGGGATATTTCCTTGTCTTGTGGAGAATAATTTTGAATTATGGTTCAGGATTTATTTTCTCTCTTGGATTCTTAACTAATCTTAATAAAATTTGTCCACCAGGGTTTGACCATCAGGCAGTTGGAAGAGGGTGACTTTTACTTCAACGGGAAGGAATCACGTTAGCTATTTCGTGCTTTTAATCCGACTGACTAGGGATACGATGTTTGAGAATGCAAATTGGTATACTTGTAGGCAGATAGGGCCTACACACATAGATCTCGTGTCAAAAACGAGACAATATTGGTTCTGATCTTGCAATGGATTTTTTTCTGCCCATTAAATCTTTGTACTTAGTCGTAAATAAGGATTATTTTAACATTGCATTCAGACAAGCGCGGTCTATTCTTCTAGTCCGACACTTTTTTTACTTGCCTGGACAAGCGCACCTGCATAAATGTTGAACCCTGTATAGTGTTCTGCATTGGGGCCAACTGTGGAATGGTAAGATATGTCCAGGAATTACTCTTTGCACTTGCATAATACACCAGAGAAAGTATATTTGGCAACAATTCACAATATTTATGAGTACACATGGCGATGCATTGAAATTATGGCTTTTATACTGAAAAGTGAAATCCCATTAGAGCTGCCAGCCTTATATCCTGCTGCTAGCAGGAATTGTAACTCTAATTTTACCCCCAAATAAACATATTTGATTAAATACTTTCCTTTCTGAATGGTTACATACTCCCCATCCAGTAGGTGGCAGCATGCACCTTAAACAAGAGTTGCACAACATTATATTATAGAAGAAGACACATTCTTTAGCTAGATTGATACTGGCAGGGAAACATTTCCTCTGTCATAAATGGCTGGGAACACGTGTTCATCATATTGTTAAGCTCTCTCAGCACATCAGTGTATCTACATATTTAGATGTTAGTTAAATTTAAATTGCTTCTGCGTAACTTTTTACTGAGGGAAATGTTGCATGTTTGGTTAATATATGGACAAAGACTAGAGTAGAGATTTGGAAGAATGCTCCTTGGCCCGAGTTGCCAGATTTCATTGACTGTAAACTGCCCAATCACCCCTGGACTCCACAAAAAGAAATGCCTGAATGCTATTTTTTCAATACATCCTTATCTGTAATTGTCCCGCCCAAGCCCATTTTTGCTCACACACTGTCATTAAAAACAGCCAATTGCGGGAAACATCCCCATCTGGCAAACCCTGTCATTGGCTGCAATGAAGTTCAGTGATTATACTTGGGATTAGGTGAGGAAACTGTTAAGGTCAAGGAGTGGTCACTGTTACATGTTACTGTGGTTGTACTCTATAAAACCAAGCACTAGCAGGAGGAGGCTGTATGTGGCAGGATGAGAGACTTTGAGGAAACAACAGCCTTCCTGGGACAGTGGGGACCCTTTCAACTGACTGTCTTTTTCTTGCTGGGTGTCAGCATAATTCCCAATGGATTCAGTGCCTTCTCTGTGATTTTTCTAGGGGACATCCCCACACACCACTGTTTTATCCCAGACGCCGACAACCTGAGTGAGGTATGGAGGAAAGCAATCATTCCCATTAAGGTGGAAAATGGTCACGAGGAAAATAGCAAGTGCAGCAGATACAGGCTGGAAATAGTCAGAAACCTGTCTGCTCTGGGATACATTCCTGGACTGGACATCAACCTCACTCAGGTGGATCAGGAGCGCTGTGTGGACGGATGGACCTACAGCGATGACATCTATCAGTCTACCATAGTCACTGAGGTGAGCACTGGTGGATGTAGGGGGTGGGCCACCTGACGCATGATCGGCCCCTTGAGTACCTCAAATTAATAATTAATAGATGCTGTTAAAGCTCACAGGAAAGGGGCGGAGTATCTGCCTTATTTAGTAACATATTTTAAAGCAAGAAGATATAATTTGGAGATTTAGTGTCTTTTCAAAATCTGCCAACTGTATTGAAATGCACTTGGTCTGCTATTAATCATTTACAGGCCACCAAAACAATGTGCACATTTTTTTGATGACCTTGCTGACTTTAACAGAGTTGAAGTGCGGTTGTCACATGATGTTGGTGACAGTGAGACAGCCTTCATAAAGAGTGCTTTACTGTTCTCATTCATATACCTTTTTTAACAGTATCTGATCTGATACGGATGTCAGGAATAATAAACATATCAAAGAAAACGCAGGAATGATCAGATAACGATAGCAGGAATATTTGAGACATTAAGACACATTAAGAATTTTCATATTCAGAAATATTATAGATACATCCAAGCTGTGTCCTCGATTATGCAAGGACCCTTTCACATGCTGAAAGTCATTGCAGATAATGGACAGTATTTAATGAGCTTCAGTTCTAAAGTGTGTAATTCTATTGATACTATTGCACCTGCTAAAACAATTACTGCCAGTTGAAAAGAACCTTGGAAAAGCGCCACGTCTGTAGAAATGTAGAGGAGAGAGTTCCGAAAAGTTGAGCACAAGATGGCAAAAAACAAAACTTCAGGGTGACTATGCCATCTATAGAGAGGAACTTCTTAGTATATAGAACTGAGAGGGGTTAGACTTCATTTGCTACTGTTGATGAGCTGACCAACCCCCCAAGCTCCAATAAATCCAATACCCCCTGAGCTCCTTTCCATAAAAAGGATAAATAAAATGATAAATAAATGATAAATAAACAATAAATAAAATGAATTTGCCACCTTTTTCAAGGATAAAATTCAAGAAATTAGACAAGCAACAAAACAAAACAATAAATACAGTGCCACCGCTAAATCCACATGAAAGGAATTTTGTAAGAATAACAATTTAATGCAATTGACAATACATCAGGTATGGAGACTAATATGTTAGGCCGTCCTACTGCTCTGCCTAAAAACTGTTTAGGCCTTAAAACAGCAATCATTAAGCCTCTGTTAAAAAAGTGTAGCCTAGACCCTTGTGTAAACAGCAACTACAGACCTATATCAGATTTAGCTGTCATAGGTAAAATCATGGGGGGAGAGAATTCTAACAAATTAGCAGTTTCTTAAACTCAAATGGTTACTTTGAAACTTTCCCACCGAGATTTTGGCCCCAACATTTAGACCACCCTTATTAAACTTTAAACGACATTTGCCTAGTCACTGATTCTGGTAAAATGTCAATCTTAGTGTCATTGGGCCTTAGTGCAGCGTTTGACACAGTTGATCATACAATACTGCTAGACAGACTGGAAACCTAGGTTGGTCTTAGTGACACGGCCCTAACTTGGTTCAAGTCTTATTTAGGCAGGGAATATTTTGTCTCCATAGGCGACTATGTATAAGAAAGAACACGTATGAGACACGTGGAGATCTGCAGGGCTCTATCCAGTGACCTTTTTCCCCCAACAAGTATGTGCTACCCTTAGCCCAAATCATGCAAATCAACAGAACTGATTAGTGTAATTATGCAAATGACACACACATTTTTATAGCTCTCTCACCTAGTGACCATGATCCCACAGACTCACGTTGCCAGCGCCTTGAACAAATCAGTGGTTGGATGTGCCAGAACTTCAGTTAAATACAAATAAAACTGATATAATTTTCTTTGGTGGCAAAGACAAGAGACTAATCAGGTAATCAGTGAATACCTTGACACTGTCAGGTCCAGGCTGGGGCGCTCTAGGCATTTCTGCATTACTGTTTTCTGTTCTCTCCAATTAGAGGCAGCTGCACCTTGTTGTCTCTAATTGGGGACCCTATTTAGGTTGCCCTTTTGGATCTCCAGTTTGTTGGTCATTGTTTGCGTTATGTCCTTTGGTTCACGGTTTAGCCTCACATTTTGTTAGTGAATAAAGGAATGACTGTCTTCTGCTCTGTGCCTCGTGTCCTGCCTACCCTTTGCTGTGACAGACACACTGTCCCATAACAATGAAAGCCAAGTTAGAGATGTTGGGTAAATGTTTTATTCTGATCAGAATTTCAATAGCCACATCTCAGATCTACTGTCAATGAATCCTCTAGACCCATCCGATCACTGTGGTCCATTCTGCTCAGCGTTCCCAGAGTAAGGACACAGGTTGGTGAGGCAGTTTAGTCATTAAGTTGTACAGAGTTGGAACAAATTGCCACAAAATCTTAGACTTGCTCCAGCATTGACCACTTTATAAATCTAGGCTAAAAACCTTTGTTTTGTACTGCCTTTTATTAATCTTTTAATAATATTTCAGTCCTCTTAAATTTTATTTTTTATTTGTATACTTCTGTTTTAAATATGCAGTTTTCTTTTTATGATTAGTATATAATGCTAGATTTATTTCTGGTATGCTTGATGTTAACGTTTTCTTTTTTGGCCTAATAATGTTAAGCACTTTGAATTGCCCCTTCATATGGAATGTGCTCTACAAAATGCCTTGCCATGTACTGTACACACTCTCTCTATACTATTAACATAAATTGGTTCTGAAGGGTTAGTTGCCTCAATTCCCCATCCCTTTATGTAGGAAAACCCTTTCTTTGTTCCAGTGGGAACCAGCTACAAAGGGGTTCCACCTGGACCAAAACAAATGTTCTTCTGGCCTACAGGGACAAAGAAACTTTTTTTTTATCTGCCCCTCAAGATGCCCAGGAAAGTATATCTTTATAGGTGCAGAAAAGCACTGCAAATGTTACTGATTAATTTACTATGGAGTATGTTCTAAAAGATCAACGTACATTAGTTACACTTTATGACTTTACAATATCACTCTACTTGCAGAATCATTAATTACATTCAATATCATGTGACCACCATGTCAGTCTGAGGTGTGAAAATGTTCCAAAAGACATCAGCAACATCTTGACACACAGAATGACATTTCAAGAAACATAACATAGACAAACATAGAAGTCTTCAATGGCTCCAGTATTTCTTAACCTTATTTGTCCAAGTGGGATATCAGATGATTCACTAAAATCTGCATCATTGACTCTGCACCAAATAGTTATAACATTCTTTATTTTTCTTCATGCTTCACTAAATATTGTTGTGTTTCAGTTTGACCTGGTTTGCAGTGAGAGTTGGAAGCAGCCATTCACTTCCTCTTTGTACTTCCTTGGAGTGCTGTGTGGCTCCTTCTTCTCTGGGCAGCTTTCTGACTGGTACTCAACCTCATGATGAACATTAACACTAAGACTTAATCCTAAATCACTCCCTTTTTTGCTTTATCCTGAATTACGTTTTACCTACATGTAATAGTAGTGCACTACAGAGTGGAGAGGTATTATTTGAGGTTAAAAAAAAGACCCTCAATCATTGAAACATACAGACGATGATCACTGATCACTATGCCATTCGTGTGTTTACAGGTTTGGGCGAAAGCCTGTCCTTTTTGGGACCATGGTGGTCCAGACACTCTTTACTTTTGTTCAAGTCTTCACGCAGTCTTGGGAAATATTTTCAGTCCTCTTCTTCATTGTGGGACTAGGGCAAATATCCAACTATGTGGCGGCGTTCGTATTGGGTATGTCATGCAATTCAGAGGTTTAAACAATTTACATTCTTGCAGTCTCCATTGAAATATAATAAAGCAGTAATAAAGCTTCTAAAGTTTGTGTTTCTTTATTTTTAAGGCTCAGAAATCTTGACGGGCTCTTTGCGTGTCCTGTACGTTTCCTTGGGGGTATGTCTGTTCTTTGCCTTTGGCTACATGATGCTTCCTGTCCTTGCATTTTTCTTCCGAGACTGGAGGTCCCTCCTGCTAGCAATGTCAGTGCCTGGGTTGGTATACATCCCCCTCTGGTGGTAAGTTTTACCCTCCTGGTAAAACACTTCACCCTCCTGGTAAAACACTTCTGTGACCAACTGTCACAGAAAGTCTTTATTCACTAAAACGTCTTAAGCGTGTGTGCATTTTCACATGATATATAAGCTGTATACAGAGGAAAATACTTAAAAAATAAATGTAATGTTGCAACCATATATTATGATCCTTCCTCATACTTTTTGAATATTGTAGTATTAATAGTAGTGCATTAATGCAACATTTATTTTTAAATCATTGTGTAACAGGTTTATCCCTGAGTCTCCCAGATGGCTTCTCTCTCAAGGGAGATTGGAGGAGGCTGAGGTCATACTGAGAGAAGCTGCCAGAAGGAACAGGGTCACGGCACCAGAATTCATCTTTGAGAAATCAGGGGTACCCCTTTCATTTGGGTTAAAACACTGAGCCAGCGCAACCTGATTGACATCATGAAATTATGCTTTTCAAAGTCTCTATGACATGGAAACTGTGGTTCATTATGAACTGTCAGTTAGCTTTGCACCAGTTAAAGCAGAACAACTGAAATGTTAAATTAACATTTGAAATGGTATTTAGTCTGACTGAATTACTCGGCATCCCACATAGGATGTGCCACTGTGTTTTACAGAGTGAAGAAAAACCTAAACCTGAAGAACGCCATAGTGTACTAGACCTCCTAAGACCCAGCAGCATTTGTAAAACCACTCTTATCATTTCTCTAGTTTGGTGAGCATCCATCCACAACAGCTCACAAATCCAAAATAAAGTAACTGGTTACAGTGAAATAACAGGGTTGACCATTTTAATCTAAAATCAGCGGTAACATCCCTTGAGTAAGAATGTTAGCTTGTGTGCAACAGAGACAATTGAACGCAACTTCACACTATGTGGTTTGCTGAGCAGTTACTGGATATTCACACCTGAGACCTTGTAACACTAACGAGTCACATGACACCGGGGAGGGAAAATGGCTATTTGGGCCCAATTTGGACATTTTCACTTAGGGGTGTACTCACTTTTGTTGCCAGCGGTTTAGACATTAATGGCTATATGTTGAGTTATTTTGGGGGGATAGCAAATTTACACTGTTATACAAGCTGTACACTCACTACTTTATATTGCAGCAAAGTGTCATTTCCTCAGTGTTGTCACATGAATAGATATAATCAAATATTTGCAAAAATGTGAGGGGTGTACTCACTTTTGTGAGATACTGTATATTCCATGCATAATGCCATTACATCCAATTCTCTGTGAAACTTCGGTAAATGCCCGACTTCCACATTTCCATAACTGGGTAATGTAAATCCTAATTTTACTGAAATAAAATGTCTTAACAACCCTGAACAGTCCTGCTTTCCAACTCAAGTACTAGAACGGGAGAAATTTGATTGATTGATTGATTGGTTAAGAAGTCTTTCCGAAGGGCCGATAAGTTTTTGACACTTGCTATCTGCTGTACATACCCAGGTTCACTCTGAGCATGGGATACTTCTGCATATCACTCAACACATCCCGTCTCCACGGAGACCCTTACATCAACTGCTTTATCTCTGCTGCCATCGAGGTCCCTGCTTACATCAGCAGCTGGCTCCTACTGCGCTACCTTCCCAGAAGGCTGTCTACCTCTGCTAGTATGCTGCTAGGAGGAGCTGCACTCTTCTTCATCCAGCTGGTGCCACCAAGTAAGGTGCCATTTGGAATGCAGAGACCAAACTAGCAGCTCTTGGTCACCCCCTTCACTATTGTAGCCATTAGAAGGTGCAAAAATATCCCATATAGTGTCTTTGATTAACATATTTTCTTTCTGGGTCAGGTGTACCTAGCCTGTCCATAGCCCTAGAGATGATGGGTAAATTTGGCTTGGCCACTGGTACTGGGTTGGTGTTTGCCTATACTGCAGAGCTGTTTCCCACAGTGATCAGGAACACTGCTTTAGGCTTCTGTGCCATGATCTCTCGAGTAGGCAGTATCATTGCTCCTTACATCTTCACCTTTGGTAGGTGATAAGTTCAATTCCGGACAGTGGTGTTTTCAAGAGCCACATTCACATTTGTCATGCTGGTCATGTATTGTATGTGTATTGTGTCAAGTCCCTTGCCTTGTTTGAAAAAGACATGAATGAGTGTTCTTTTTCTCTCTCTGTCCCTTTGAAGGTACTTATTATAAGTATTTGCCATACATTCTATTGGGAAGTCTGCTTGTTCTGTCAGCGATGACTATTCCCTTTTTACCAGAGACCTTTGGCCGTCCACTGCCAGAGACCATTCAGCAGATGCATGAACAAGTGCGGTGAGCAAACCTCTAATACTGTAACTGATGTTGATGAAAGAAAACAATGTTTTAATAGTTTGTTAAACCTCCCTACAGAATAAAGTGCCCATGCATCCCTGAAAAGAACAGGAAACCAACTAAAGAAGCCAATGATACAGTTCTACTGGAGAGTTGGTTGTGATTACTGAATGACTGTGTTGAACATACTGTGAAGGTATTAAGACCCCTACACTTTCTCCTGATTTTGTTATGTTATAGACATAATTTATAATTAAATATATTTTTGTAATGACAAATACTGACATATGTCAAATATAAGGATTCGGACCCTTTGCCATGACACTCCAAATTGAGCTGGGATGCATTCTGTGTCCATTGATTATCCTTAAAATATCTCTAGAAATTCACTGGAGTCCATTTGTGGCAAATTCAGTTGATTGATGATTTAGAAAGAAACACCCCTCTAAGGTCTCACACAGTGCATGTCAAAGCAACATCCAAGCAATCAAGTCTAATTAAATCACTGTAGACCTCCGACATACTACTGGGTCCAGGCATAGATCTGGGGAAGGTCATAAAAAATTGCTATAGCATTGAAGGTTCCAAGGAGCACAGTGGCCTCCATCATTGTAAAATGGAAGAATTTTGGAACCAACAAGACCCTTCCTAGAGCTGGCCATCCGTCCAAACTGTATCCAAGCAAGAAGGGCCTTGGTCAAGGAGGTGACCATGAACCCAATGGTCACTTTAACAGAGCTTTAAAGTTTCTCGGCAAGCATGGGAGAACCTGCCAGAAGGATAAATATCTCTGCGGCCCTCCACCAATCACACCTTCACGGGAGTGTCTAGATGGAAGCCACTCATGAGTAAAATGCATATAATATGCCGCCTGAATAACACAAGGAAAATTAATCTGCGTCTAACCATTTTGCCTGAATGCCAAGAGCTACATTCGGCAAAAATAAATTAGGTACTGCTTATCACCTGTCTAATACCATTCCTACGGTGAAGCTTGGTGGTGGGAGCATCATGCTATGGGGATACTCCTCAGGGGCAGGCACTGGGAGACTGGTCAGGATTGAGGGAAGGATGAACAGAGAGAAATACACAGAGGTCCTTGAAGAAAACCTCATCCAGAATGCAGAGGTCCACAGACTGGGGCAAATATAATTCTTTTAGCACATCAACCCAAAATACACTGCAAATAGAACATTGGAGTGGCTTCAAGCAACCCTATTGAACATTTCTTGGGAGATCTGAAGATTTCAATTCACTGATGCTCACCATGTAATCTGACAGCTTGAAAGGATTTTTATTTCAACACCATTTTTTAAACAACAAACATTTCACCCCCATAATCAGTATTTTGTGAAAACTCCCCTGGAATGGATAACAGCACTGAGCCTCTTCTTGTAAAGTCTGATAAGAACTTGGACTACTCCTCAATGCAGCACTTTCCAAGAACCATGTCACTTTGCACTTGTGGATGTCCCCTTCAATCCAAACCACATGTGTACAATTTCATTGAAGTCTGAGATTGTAGATACTGAGATTGTAATTGCAGTCGTAAAAGAACGCAAGGATGTGCAAATCATTTAATCCCTATACTGAATGGACAATAGTACAAACTAAGACAACATATCAAATATTGAAACAGAGAAATGTTATTGTTTTGGGAAAAATATATGCCAATTTTTTATTTGATGCCAGCAACACGTTTAAAAAAAGTTGGGACAGAGGCATGCTTACCACTGTGTTGCATCACCTCTTCTTTTAACAAAACTCTGTATGCATTTGAGAACTGAGGAGACCAATTGCTGTAGTTATGAAAGTGAAATGTTTCCCATACTTGTTTGATATGGGATTTTAGCTGCTCAACTGTTCGGGGTCTCCATTGTCGTATTTTTCATTTCACAATGCACCAAACGTTTTCAATGGGTGACAGGTCCGGATTGCAGGCAGGCCACTTTAGAACCCAGACTCTTTTACTACAGAGCCATGCTGTTGCAATAAGTGCAGAATAGATGTTGTTTATGTATGGTTCCTTCTTTGCATGGTACAGTTTTAACTTGCATTTGTGGATGCAGCGATAAACTGTGTTCACAGACAATGGTTTTGGAACTGAGCCCATGCAGTGATGTCCACTACAGAATCATGTCTGTTTTTAATGAGGGTCCGAAGATCACAGCCATCCAACAACAGTGGTTTCCAGCCTTATTCCTTGCGTACAAAGATTTCTGCGGATTCTCTGAATCTTTTAATGATATTATGTACAGCAGATGATGAGATCCCCAAACTCTGCAATTTTAAGTTAAGAAATGTTATTCTTAAATTGTTGCACAATTTCCCCAAGCAGTCTTTCACAAAGTGGTGACCCCTCCCCATCTTTACTTCAGAAAGACTCATCCTCTCTGGGATGCTCTTTTTATACCCAATCATGTTACTGACCTGTTGCCAATTAACCTAATTTGTTGTGAGATGTTCCATCATGTCCTTTTTTTGTATTACACAACTTTTCCAGTCCTTTGGTGCCCTTGTCCCAGCTTTTTAGAAATTTGTTGCTGGTATCAAATTCAAAGTGGGCGTGTTGTTTTTAGGGAACAATCCAATTTTTCAGTTTCAACATTTGATATGTTTTCTTTGAACTATTTTCTATTGAATACAGGGTTTACATGATTTGCACAGCTTTGCATTTGTTTTTATTTCCACTTTTCACAGCATCCCAACTTTTTGGAAACAGGTTTGTCCTAAAGTATTAAAAATACTTTTTGGTGAAAAAAAAGCCTTTTGCATGTTTGAATGAATAGTAATATTTGTTCAACACTTTTCTGGAAAACTATTTGAAACCCTTTGTAAGATTGTTATCACAACATAAATGTCAGTGGCTGGAGTTTACTAAACATCATTGAACTTTTATTGGAACCCAGTTCTGGGGTAAGATGTCTTAATGAAAGTAAAAGCTTTCTATTGGCAACATAACAAAATAACTTGTTAGCATGGTTGTGACATGTAGTTCTGAAGACTTTGTGTCCCAAAAAAATCACTAACCTTATGTTAATAGATCACTAAGGGAGTTTGGTATGTGTCTCCTCATATTTATAACCGAGTGACACAGGAAGACATGGAGAACCACTAACTAAATATAAATGGAAAATACTTTTATTAGATTTGATTAGATGATAATTCCTGGAGCTGTCAATAAATGTGAAACATTATTCAGAAAAATATTTATTTCTTGATTAAGAATAACATTTTTCTTTCAACAATTAAAGATTGTCAATTAAAGTCTATCAATTAAAGATTTCTATGATATATTGAGTGTAAATATCAAGTGGTAAACATCAATTAAATTTTTTCTAATGGGCACAATATTATGGAGGGTACTGTATGTGTTGGAAATACATTGTATCACATTAAAATTTCAAAATATATATAAAATACTTTGTGTAAAATTGTCAGTATTTCACATGTACAGTATGCTAAATTCATCTAAAAAAACATACAGGATATAAATATTATTTACCCCATATCGGGCAGATATTGAATCTAAATTGTTTTATGACACATACAGAGTAAGATCACAATGTGAAGAGTACTGTTAGTTGTCCTATCTAGTTCTCGGTATACGAAATCCCTACACTTACTGATCTGCTTCTTTGAATGCTGTCGTTTGATGTACAATACATTTTGTTGTTGTGAATTATGGCGCTTTGGTACTACGTCATGTGCATTCTTGGTTTGATTAGTTGAAGGCCAATTAAATCACATTCAAAGGCCAATTTAACTTTTCTGAACACCCAATGGAAACGTCCCATGTCCAAATGGTTTGAATCCCAGCCTGACCTGACTGACACCCGTGTAGCTTTTAAATGTAAGCTTGTGGGATCAGGCTACGGTGCGAGCCTACAGAATCCGAGCAAGAGTGTAATAAATAAAATGTGTTGTTATAAATCTGGTACAAATATAAGAATAAATCTGTCAACATTTCTAGCAAGACTGCACATACACTATGAATTGTCTGAAGCAATACATATGCGTCCTGGTTAGTTACACATTGTGGGATCACATAGAGATTTTGAAAGAACTGAAGTCCTCACTTGCTGTCACAAAATATCGGTCACACGTTCTTCCTGTCCTGTAAATTGGCTCGGTTCATCCTCTGGTCTTTTTTTTAATCTGAAGAGAGGTGGGGGATTGTCAAATTGACATGCAGAATAATCTCTTAAACAGTCACACTGCAAATGTGTAATTCCGGTTTCAAGAAAGCTTTAGAGGATGGCTACGGTCTGCTTGTGAAAATGAACGAATTCAGTCACTACTGTAGGACGTTTAACAATACCCTGCCAGCAGGAGGAGAAAACCTAGGTCAGAGGTTTGGTGCTCTAGCCTTACCCAGGAATGGTCTGCATGTGAGCAATGGTGTCTGGAAGTGGCATACCATGGGTCTCGGGCAGCAGGAGACTCAGCAACCCAGACAGTGCCGTGAGGCTCCCCATTAGAATATATGGCAGTGACTTGGAATAGCCTCCTGTGTCACAGCAACGGTACATAGGACCCTTGTTCAGTTTGATCAGCAAAACAATTCAATGAAAAAAATCATTAAGGGACTTCAAGACTTTCTTTTGCCTGTATATCTGCATGCATCAATACATTAATTTGACCCAATTTAGTAAGTTGGATCAGTGCCCGATACAGCAAGGAGCCAAGGTAAGAAGGTTAGAGAGACATAGTTGGGGGGGGGGGCAGGAATGGACAGAATGGATTTAAACTATATTTCGTAATTGTTGAGAAACTACATGGTAACAAGCAGTAATTGCTGTTTGTTCTTGGTGTGTATCAAGAGAAAAGACAGAAGCATGATGGGTAGTCAGTCAGTGTGAGGTGGTGTAGATCTTGTAGAATTGCTGTCAGACTTGCTGTTGCTTCATTACACGAAATTCAACACAAAATAAGCTCATTTCGAGCAACAGTTTCTTATAAAAAAATGTTAAAATGGAAAAAACTGATAAGCCTACCCTGTACTCCAGTGTAAGGCAGTGCTAGGCTAAACAACAACACAGAGACGAAGGAATGACAGGCACACACACAAAACACGATTGATCTGCAGTGGTCATGCATTTATGTCAGATTAGAGACCAACGCACCCAGATAGATGAAGTAAGGTGCAGAGATGCTCCCCACTCTGGAGGCCATTGAGCAGGCCCCTACAGCTGTGTTCCTCACCACAGTTGGGTAGAGCTCAGCGGTGTAAGCATAAACAATGGAAAAGGCAGCAGTGACACCGAACTTTCCCAGCATCTCCAGTGCAATGGACACAGAGCTCAGTTCTGCCAAAGACAACAGTGGGGCATTGAAGATCATACACGTAACATAGATTGTTAAAGCAAGATGCATTTGCTGTTTTCAAAAAAGTCTACACACCCCTGTGAAAATGCCAGGTTTTTGTGATGTAAAAGAATGAGACAAAGATAAATCATGTCAGAACTTTTTCCACTTTTAATGTGACCTATAAAGTGAACAATTCAATTGAAAAACAAACTGAAATCTTTGAGGGGGAAAAATGAAAACCTTACAATAACCTGGTTGCATAAGTGTGCACACCCTCTTATAACTGGGGATGTGGCTGTGTTCAGAATTAACCAATCACATTCAAACTCATGTTAAATAGAAGTCATTACACACCTGCCATCATTTAAAGTGACTCTGATTAATCACAAATAAAGTTCAGCTGTTCTAGTAGGATTTTCCTATTAGCATGGAGTTGCATCTCAGAGCAAAAGCCATGGTCCGCAGAGAGCTTCCAAATCAGAGGGATCTCATTGTTGACAGATATCAGTCAGGAGAAGGGTACAAAAGAATTTACAAAGCATTAGATATACCATGGAACACAGTGAAGACAGTCATCATCAAGTGGAGAAAACATGGCACAACAGAGACATTACCAAGAACTGGACGCCCCTCCAAAATTGATGAAAAGACGAGAAGAAAACTGGTCAGGGAGGCTTCCAAGAGGCCTACAGCAACATTAAAGGAACTGCAGGAATTTTTGGTACTGGCTGTGTGCTACATGTGACAACAATCTCCCGTATTCTTCATATGAATGAGCTATGGGGCAGGGTGGCAAGACGGAAGCCTTTTCTTACAAAGAAAAACATCCAAGCCCGGCTGAAGTTTGCAAAAACAAACATCAAGTCCCCCAAAAGCACGTGGGAAAATGTGTTATGGTCTGATGAAACCAAGGTTGAAATTTTTGGCCATAATTCCAAAAGGTATGTTTGGCGCAAAAACAACACTGCATCCAAAGAACACCATACCCACAGTGAAGCATGGTGGTGGAACCAGGGCCTTAGTCAGGGTGGAGGGAATTATGAACATTTCCAAATACCAGGCAATTTTGGCACAAAACCTTCAGGCGTCCATTAGAAAGCTGAAGATGAAGAGGAAGTTCACCTTTCAGCACGACAACGACCCAGAGCACACATCCAAATCCACAAAAGCATGGCTTCACCAGAAGAAGATTAACGTTTTGGAATGGCCCAGCCAGAACCCAGACCTGAATGCAATTGAACATCTGTGGGGTGATCTGAAGAGGGCTGTGCACAGGAGATGTCCTCGCAATCTGACAGAATTGGAGCGCTTTTGCAAAGAAGAGTGGGCAAATATTGCCACGTCAAGATGTGCCATGCTAATAGACTCCTACCCAAAAAGGCTGATTGCTGTAATAAAATCAAAAGGTGCTTCAACAAAGTATTAGTTTAAGGGTGTGCACATGTATGCAACCAGGTTACATCACAAGAACCTGGCATTTTAACAGGGGTGTGTAGACTTTTTATATCCAATGTATATTTCTTCACCGTTCACAACACCTGTTAAAAAAAGTGATTCATATAAAAACTATTTATAAATATGTCCACCTTGGTTAGTCTTACTTGGTGGTATGAGGTTTACGAGGAGCAGCACCAGCCCACCCAGAATCAGGGTGGAAAAAAGGGAGAGGCGCCGGGGGCAGTAGCGGAACATGAGCCAAGCCATGGTGTAGGCAGGGACCTCAGTAGCCGCTGACAGAAAACAGTTGAGATAGGAGCTACCAGCCAGGTTGGATGTGTTCAGTGACAAACCAAAGTACCCGATGGATAGAATGGCCCTAAGGAGACAAGCATGGGTAGCATCCATCATTGTCTGCATCCCAAATGGCACCGAATTCTAGATCCAGGATCCATAGCACTCAAGTCAGAGATGGCCTTTGGAAGTCACAATCCACACACAGAATGAAACCCTCTATGATAATAGTGCAGGGAATGAAATCCTCTATGATATTGGTGCAGGGAATTAAATCCTCTATGATAATAGTGCAGGGAATTAAATCCTCTATGATAATGGTGTAGGGAATGAAATCCTCTATGATAATGGTGCAGGGAATGAAATCCTCTATGATAATGGTGCAGGGAATTAAATCCTCTATGATAATGGTGCAGGGAATGAAACCCTTTTTCATAAAAGCACTTTTGTTTAGCTCCTCGTTCGAGTATTCTGACTAATGAAAGTTATTATGCCTTGATAAGGATTTTACTTGGTCATCACAAAAACATCACAAAAATACTTTATACAGAGGTTACAATGACAGAGAGAAAGGAGAGAGGCTATTCTTGCATTGTGGAAGCCAAAACAAGTGTTAACGAATGCAGTCTGTATGGGTCTCTGGGCCAGCTGGCTGATGTGTGTTTATTATTGATGATACAGGGTGTAAGGAGCCTGGAGGAGACTCACCAGACCAGCCACAGGGTGATGGACACCCAGCGGATGTTGCTTGACCTCAGCAGATCACAGATGTTGTGGGCCTCCAACCGTGCGGACTTATGCTCCGTCTGAAGTACAGTACGACACGTCTCACAACACGGCATGCTTGATTAATTGTTTGCAATTAGTAGGCATTTAGGTTAAGCTTAGCCATGAGTGGCAAGGGAGAGTTACAAAATAATGTTATTCATTAACCCTCTGTGTGGACAGAGTGGAAACACAATCCATAAGAGAAGTAACCAGGGCCTATGTTTCCATAATGTGAATAATCTGTTGAATGACTTCCAGCTTGGTTGGAACTGACCTGAGGCAGCTGGCCCACCAGGCATTCTAGGAAAGAGCTAAAGCAAAAACCGACATTCCTGGTTGTTGTTCAGAAAAACGGTTGGTGTGAAATCCTACATTTCTGGTAGCTGTCCAGAAACAGGGTTGGTGAATTCTCTATTTTGTCTGTTGGCACCCATTTTTGACAAGTTCAGCAACCTTTTTATCTTCCAGCTGGCTTCATTGTACTTGAATATTTTACCTGTTTTGCATCAATCAAATTACATACCTTGTTCCATATCACAAATCAGCGGTCTCGGACCCCTGTTGCCCAAAGGAAATTAGAGTAAATCCAGATTGATCAATAAGAGAAATTAAGAGAAAAGTATTTGAAGGATTGGACAAAGAAGTTTGCATTTTATGAACATTTAAAGAAACAAGGAAAGGAATCCGGTTGTCAGACTCAATGACCTATCAATCTGATTTAAATTTTTAAGGCAAGAGTTAGAGTACAGATCTACTATCAGGTCCTCCTGTCCATTAGATATAATCTAAAAGGAAAATCTGACTTTAGATCCACACTCCCACTCTGTGAGACTTCATGAACATGAGCCAATGTCTGCCAGGACTAAAATTATAGAGAAAAACAATTGCTATATACACCCCAGCATGACACATCCATAAGCGAAACAAGCTTTGACTGGAGTAGTCAAGTCCTCAGTGAGATTAGTAAACAGACAGATATTCCAGGCGCCATGGGGTTCTCTTACTAATTGCCATGTTTTTCCTTTGCTTCCTGTCAGTAGACTACTACTATTCATAAATCATCCAAACTGAGAGAGATGAATTAAGAAGTAGCAGAGGATTTCCAATTATATAATGTTTCTTGTTACTAGAGTCACTTCAATTTGAAGGAAATGAGCGGGGGGGAGGGGGTAGATGGTAGTTAGAAAAGCATCAAACCACCAACTTATTAAATAACAAATTGACCGTTTTGGGTCATAAGAACAGCACATGGTCATATGGCAATAATTCCACCTAATCTAGAGAGCATGATGAAACATTAACCAATTAATAATACCAACACAGCCTGTGCAGACCTATACTATGTGCACAACAGTGGAGATTTAAAAATTGATCTGTGATTGAGAGTGAAGAGATCACCTGTACAGGCCGAAAGATGACCTCCGGTGCCGTGACCCGGTTCCTCTTGGCAGCTTCTCTCAGTATGACCTCAGCCTCCTCCACTCTCCCTTGAGAGATCAGCCACCTGGGAGACTCTGGGATGAACCTGCGACATCACAAAACAGTGTCAGGTACAGGTCATATCAAATACATCCTGTTCCTAGATGATTTGGTCCTCTTGCAAACCTCATTGTTGCTGTGAATTTCAAGCCAAACATGTTTGTCATTACAATGAGTGTAATGGATCTGGAAAGGATGCACAGACTGACCCTCCTACTATTTCTTATTTAAGTCATGCAACTGGATGAGCTTTAGGATGGTTCTCCTTGAGAATGGCTGCATTCTGTTGCAGGCACGCACACACACAGGCACGCACATGCGCACACACGCGCACACCTACCACCAGAAAGGAACATAGAGGAGCCCGGGCAGGGTGAGGGCCAGCAGCAACATCCTCCAGTCTCTGATGAAGAAGGCCACCCCTGGGAGGGCCATGTAGCCGATGGTGTAGAACATACACACCCCAAGGGTGGAGTAAATTATCCGTATGGATGGAGATAAAATTTCAGTTCCTGTAAATGACAGGAATTATATAAATGTACGAAAATTTAAACAGCGCATCTGGTTAATATTCAGACATTGTCAACAATAACAACAGCGGGCAAATGTGTAATGCATGGAATGGGTGAATTAATTAATGAATGAATAAATTCAAAAATGATAAAAGAAGATTTGTGAAAAAGTAAAGTACCTAGGACAAATGCAGCCACATAATTAGAGATTTGTCCCATCCCAACAACAAAGAATAAGACACAGAATACAAGCCATGAAGGAGAGAAGACCTGGAGGAAGGTGGACAGTGTCTGGATTCCCATAGTGGCAAAGAGAACTATTTTCCTCCCAAACCTGAGAAAAATAAAAGTTGGGTTGAAATCCTCAGCAATGCTTAGTTTGAATAGGATTTACTTAAACATTTCAATCAAATTCAGAATTATAATTGAATCTCCCAATAAAGCAGGAAAATGTAACATTTTGTTATAGGACACTAACAGTTTTCTGCTGGTATTTCTTAAACACATTAAGTACAGGGGGGCCTCAAAATGGGGAACCCAGGACTTCTGAGGGGGCCTTAACTGATTTCTGTTGTAAAATCAATATGAAATAAGGTTATAAAACAACAATAATAATAATAATAATAATGTGTTGTACTGTACTTCAGATGGAGGACATATTGAAACTAACACGTAATAACAACAGAACTCCTGACATTTAAACCATATAATGAAGGGTTGCATTTTGGGTGAAAAAAGTGAGGGTGTTGGGAGTGGGGCAAAATGTATGTAATAAATAATGGGAGAAAATGAACACACTGTGCATTGTATTTCCATGGATTGGGAAGAAAGTAGCCATTAAACATGGTTTGTTCCAGATGGCACTGTATTGTCTATTCACAATATGATACACCACTTTTGACCAGAAAGTAATTTGTGCCCGCATCAGAGGTAGTGCACTGTAAAGGGAATAGGATGCCAAACAGGGCACAAGCAGGCCATCCGTTACCTGTCAGAGAGCTGACCAGAGAGGAAGGAGCCAGTGAGAACGCCACAGAAGAACACAGAGGAGGTCAATGGGTTCTTCCACTCATTAGCACATACCAGGTCCCACTACACACACACACACACACACACACAGAGAGACAGAGAGAAACACACACACACACACTTGAAATACTTTGAGGTCTATATATGCAAGGATACCTATGGGTACAAATACTTTAATTAACAACTCCACTCAGCAAGGCTGCCCTTGACTGCTGGCATGGAGCAATATCAGCTAAATCTCGTTAGCTGCTCTGCCCTTCCCTTATGTTGCCCTGCCAATTGAAATCCACATGCTGTCAGCCTGTGGACAAGGCCTAGACTCATGAACTTCAACATTGCATCTTTGTACTGATAACCAAGGCACACTTAGGTTGCAACAACTAATTCTAGACATTAATTTGATTTTTCCAAAACCCTAAACCTTCCCCATGAGACTATAATACCCCTTTTATTTGAATTTTTCAGATTTTCTCTTTTTTGGTAATGTGTGAGGACATTCTGGTTCTGACCAGACTGGAATACTAGGTTCAACACAGCCAAGAACTCAGGCGTTGAAGTAGACACACATTAATTAAGGTGAAAAATATGGACGAAAAAAAGGAAAGTGCACAGTACAGTTGGTCAATGAACAAACATTACGCAAACTAATTAAAAAATAACTAGTAGATGAACAGTTTAGCAGCATCACAGATTCATGTTTTTTTTCTAAATAGCAGACATTTTTAGTCAGGAAATGAAATACTGTAGGTTCGTAATCGTCAGCCAACTCCACTGTGCATTACACGTAGGACGCCGGTTAATTTGAGATCAGTAGCCTTTTGTAAACCTAGCTATAAACAGAGAACGCGACCTTGTTTTAAACACAATGCAGTGAATAGGGAATAGCCTAGTCACATTTCCAAACGTTGACCTGGGAATGGAATGGGTCACAAATGTACACTGTAGTGAAATACTTCTAATGCACGTGATGTCTTAGTCGACGCTAACATTTCTTTAGTCCAAACTAAAGAAATGTAGGCAAATCTGTGCCACGATAGCAAAGTTGACAGTCCGAACAAGGCAATGCAACATTTCGTTGCAACATTGTTTTACTCGCATTAATAAATAGATCTGTTTATAACACCGACCACTAGTCAAGTCTTATATCCGGAAAACACAAAACAAACACGCTGTGACCGACGCAACATGTGCACCACCACTTGCATACCTCAGATACAATAGTGGTAATGTACGTCCCCCGATCGTATTCCCAGCCATCCAAACAGGTCTCTTGCTGTATTTCGGAAACGTTCACATCCACCCCTGGTACATAACCTTTTTCCGAGAAACTTTTTATCACATCGAGTTTATATCTGGCGCATTTACTTAGCACAGTAGTCTCGCCCTCCTTATCCAAAGGAATACTATTACCTCTCCATTCCGCTGTAATGTTCGCATTTGCGGGGATAAGACAGTGGTGGGACGGTGTATCACCGATAAACACAATAGAAAGACCTGTAAACCCGTTGGGGATAATACTAATGCACAAGAAGAAAAACACCATCTTTTGGAAAGTTCCCCATTCTCCAAGAAAGGCAGTGTTATCCTCATAGTCAGTCTCCATTATAAAGAATGGAGGTGCTTTACAGCTATGGCCCAGCAGAGAACGACTCGTCCTTTATAGTGGGAGAAAATCGGGGTTGGACTACCTCTGTGAATGGGTTCAAATGACCGGCGACCCCTTTAATAATTGTTTAAGGTTAGCAGTTCTGCAACAATTGTTTTTTTCACGCTGGATCACGCTGTCACTTTGATTTTGTACCAAACAAATCCATTATCGAGGAGAGTATGTCAGTGGGACAAATGCTACAGAAAACATCATTTGCATTCGGAAAGTATTCAGACCCCTCAATTTGTACACAATCTGTGGTGTTATATACCTCATTTGTAATTTATGACATATACAGTATCTCACAAAAGTGAGTACACCCCTCACATTTTTGTAAATATTTGATTATATCTTTTCATGTGACAACACTGAAGAAATGACACTTTGCTACAATGTAATGTAGTGAGTGTACAGCTTGTATAACAGTGTAAATTTGCTGTCCCCTTAAAATAACACAACACAAAGCCATTAATGTCTATACCGCTGGCAACAAAATTGAGTACACCCCAAGTGAAAATGTCCAAATTGGGCCCAAAGTGTCAATATTTTGTGTGGCCACCATCATTTTCCAGCACTGCCTTAACCCTCTTGGGCATGGAGTTCACCAGAGCTTCACAGGTTGCCACTGGAGTCCTCTTCCACTCCTCCATGACAACATCACAGAGCTGGTGGATGTTAGAGACCTTGCGCTCCTCCACCTTCCGTTTGAGGATGCCCCACAGATGCTCAATAGGGTTTAGGTCTGG
>JACXGI010012349.1:0-22924 GCA_016801175.1 Esox masquinongy | reverse complement strand
GGGGGGGGAACAAAGGATCAACTCAGCAACTTCCAAAGATTGATCATCGCTCGGATGCAAGAAATCAGGCTGCAGCTGAAGAGAGAGAGCTGGATAAAGAGGGAGGGGTGAAATCGATAGGAAATGCAATAGTTAGATTATTGTGGGGAACTGCATGTGGAAGTGTTTCAGACCAAGGGACGTGCGCGCGCACAGACACAGAAAGTCAATATTGACGGTCCTTACAAAGCTGCAGGAAAGAATGTGCTCTTTTTTTCTTTTATGGGGGAGTGTGTGAAAGAGACTATGGAGTGAAAACAGAAAGAGGGGAGGAAGGGTTTCAGAGGATGAGAAACAGAGGATAGGAAGTGAGAGAGAGAGAGGGGAAGAGAGACAGAGAGAAGTAGTGGAAGAGAGAGAACATGAGGTCAATAGAAACATTGAAAAAATATTTTAAAAAGCAGTTAAAAAATGCAACAGGTCTTTCCTCTGTGTACAATGCATCTTGCCTTTAAGGGAGATCTCAGTATATATATTTTATCTGGCCTTTAAGGGGGATCTCTGTTGTATATACCATATCTGGCCTGGAATGGGATCTTTTTTGTATTATGTACATTTTTTAAGTGTATCTAAATGATGGAATGTGAAACTGTTCTTTTCAAGGTTTCGTGCGTGCGTGCGCACACACACACAGGCTCACATGTCACCTATGTGAGTGTGTTTGTCTATGAGTATGTGCTTGCATACATACACACAAGTGTGTGAGAATGTGTGGGAGTTATGCTCCCGCAGCTAAATCACCCGTTCCCCATGACCATCTGGGGACACGGAGGAGAGGAGGATGGATGAGAGTGTGAGAGGTGGAGAGATGACAAAGGAGTGGAGGAGTTTGTGTGATGGAGTGGGGGTTGGGGTCACTAGGGGTCAACGCCTCCCCTGTCTCCCCCTCCTCTCTCCGCTGATACACAAACAAACCCTTCCGGATTATAACTAGACTGTGCACTGCAACATTCACATTCGCTTGTGTTGTAAAATGGACTTTAATTCAAACATCAATTGAACATCTGACATGGCCGCTTTTGCCTTTGTTGTAGCGTCGGGAACACATTTCAGAAAATACATGGTTGTTTGAGGTAAACCGCTGGTCCAGATTAATTGTTTAAGGGTCGTGGTTCACTATTTGTTATTAAGCTAGTCTGAATTGGATCGTAACAAGGATCGTAACTAATGTTTTTGTGTTTTTATAGCTCTATGGCCTGAGTATTTCTTTAATAAACTGTGATCCGGAGGTGCCAGCATCGTGCACACGTCACTGAGATTCGCTGCCCAGTGGTCTTAACTCGCTTGGCTCATTTGCCTGTCTGTACAGGTGGCGTTCACATGCGTTCATATTCAGGTGATAGCTTGTTCCTCACTAATTTCAATCTGACCTTTTAGATTGCTGCTGCCTCCATTATTAGCCTGGTGCTGCTAAAACAAATAGCGAGGATGTATTATACAGTCCGCTACCAATGTGCAGAAAAAAATGCTTGACTACTCATCACCACTGACAGATGTTATGGTCTATAAATGTACAGGAAGATACGCAGATGTTATGGTCTATAAATGTACAGGGAGGTACACAGATGTTATGGTCTAAAAATGTACAGGGAGATACGCAGATGTTATGGTCTAAATGTACAGGGAGGTACACAGATGTTATGGTCTAAAGATGTACAGGGAGATACGCAGATGTTATGGTCTAAATGTACAGGGAGGTACACAGATGTTATGGTCTAAAGATGTACAGGGAGGTACGCAGATGTTATGGTCTAAATGTACAGGGAGGTACACAGATGTTATGGTCTAAAAATGTACAGGGAGATACGCAGATGTTATGGTCTATAAATGTACAGGGAGGTACGCAGATGTTATGGTCTATAAATGTACAGGGAGATACGCAGATGTTATGGTCTATAAATGTACAGGGAGATACGCAGATGTAATGGTCTATAAATGTACAGGGAGATACGTAGATGTTATGGTCTATAAATGTACAGGGAGATACGCAGATGTTATGGTCTAGGAATGTACAGGGTGATATGTAGATGAGCCACTGTGTGTTAACAGTAGAAAGGCCAACTTAATTTTAAAATGTAAGTATCTTTGACATTTTAAGTGATACACCCCTCAGGGCTTCCTCAATGAGTCTATTCACCACACATACGTTGTTCAGATTGATTTCACAAACTTGAAAAGTGCCTTTTTCCATGTCCTCCTACATCAAGGCTGCCCAACCCTGTTCCTGGAGAGCTATAGTCTTGTAGGTTTTCTATAAACATTGTATCTGAGAGAACATGTGCAGGGATCCTCCTCCCTTAAACCGCGGAGATCAAAGTAGCGTTTTCTCCGTTGCGGACCATTTTGAATTGTTCCGTAATGACCGGGGCTCTTCAGAATACGTGTCAACAAGCTGCAGGCGGAGCTGCACACTCTGACTGTCCAACGGGTAATTTTCCGGTCAAACTGCATTTGTTGCACGTGATAACGTAATTAGTGAATGAACGGCTTCAGAATTGAATCTGGTGTTCCTGGTGTCATACACTCTCACTGGCCACTGTGTCAGGTGGCTCCAACTGAATATATGAAGCATGCAGACACGGTCAAGTGGTTTAGTTGTTGTTCGGCATGTCATTAGAATGGGGAAAATGTGCAGTCTAAGCCACTTGGATTGCGGTGTTATTGTTGGTGCCAGATGTGGTGGTTCCAGCTTTCCAAAAACAGCAGAAATTCAGGGATTTTCGTACTCTACAGTCTGTCCAGTTTGAGAGTGGTGCAATAAACTAAAAACATCCAGTGACCGACAGTTCTTTTAGGAAAATCACCTTATCCGTGAGAGAGGTCAGAAGAGCCAGACTCGTTCAAACTGACAAAGACCGCAAAAAAACACTCTTTACAGCAGTGGTGTGCAGAAGGTCAAACTTGAAACGGCTGAAGTCAGGGAGGGGATTATGCATTATGGCCACATATAAGTACGTCTATAAGCTAAATGACAAATACACACTTTGAAACATACACACTTTGTCTTTATCAGACCGTTTTCGCAGGTCCTCTGAGAGACTGCCTAGCAGTTACAGCTGTGTCGTCCTGGCCAGGGTTTTAAATCCTGACGGCACCATTCCGGCAAAATGCCCAGGGGATCCAGCATGTG
This sequence comes from Esox masquinongy, assembly GCA_016801175.1. NCBI lineage: Eukaryota > Metazoa > Chordata > Actinopteri > Esociformes > Esocidae > Esox > Esox masquinongy. The sequence goes on along the minus strand of JACXGI010012349.1, from coordinate 19,755 downwards.
GCTCATCGCTTTCCTGGGTGGATGTCAGACATTCTTCAGCCCTACACCCATGAGTGTGTTTGCAAGTGCCCGTCTTGCCACAAGGAGTCACTAGAGCGCGGCGAGATGAGTCAACCCAGCCTGACATTCCATCCACCTCAGACAGTCCTGAGCCAGTTTGCGTGCGCTGTCGGTATGCCGCAACCGGGATTTGATCTCCAAGCTGCAACGACGTATCTGTACTGCGAGGCAGTTCAGGAAGCCGTATACTGGTTTTGAAGCTAACCAAGATGTATTCTGTACAAACACTGACATGGTTGTGTGGGTAGGGTCTACTGCGATATTTATAGTGCATGTTGTAAAACAAATTGCCAACCCACAACCAAAGGTAAATTAAGAATGTAATGTTAATTACATTAGTAGAAATCTCTTTGCTACTTCCCTCTTCAGACTTGTGTCTGGAAAAAATCCAAATGGATTGTTGGGGCTATTCCTAGTAAACATTAACATTGGCTGATTGCACCATTTCTATGCAAACAGTTCCTGTGAAAAGTGTTTGTACACCGCTGTATTTCCCTTTTGATTGGATTTTCAATTTCTTGTGGGTCTGTGTGATCTCATGGAAATATGTCTCTATGATGTGGTCATACATTTGGCAGGGGTCTCCCTCTAAGGCGGTCTCTCTAAAGCAGGGCCATGCTGGCTGTATCGTTCATGCACACGTGTGCTCGTGTCAGGTATTTTTCTTAACTTTGGGTGAGTCATTGTGGTCAGGTATTCTGTTTAGGAAATGGTTGCGTCTCACTCTTCCACCAATGGTCTCTTTTGGTTTCTATATTGCGTGCGTAGTCTGTTCATTTCAGGTGAAATTTGGTAACATTGCCAAAAGCAAGTGAAATAACCACACATGTCTGGTCAGGTGTCTGTCTGTCAGTGGAACAGTGGTGCAGTTATGTTAAAGCCGTGTGCTGGAGATTAGCTGCAGATGAAACGTGACTAAACGTTTTCTGACTCATAATAACCTGCACGTTGCAAGGCTAGCAGCCTCTTACTGCTTACTGCAATATTAATAAACTCATTAACCAGCTCCTACTGTCTCCATCCCCATTAAGCGTAGCCTCATAACAGGCCTAACAGACAGTGGGGCACTTAACATTACCCCCGTAAGTGTGTCGAGTTGTCAACAACACTGGCTTGAGGTCAGGCTCTATGCTGTCAATGTGTATGTAAATATATCCTCCATCGGAAGACGACTGGCATCTCCTCTGAGCCTGGTTTCTCTAGATTCTCTGCCTCTGCACTGCTTGCTTTTACTGTGTCTGTAAATCTGATTCTGCTTTATATTTGATTGTATATAGTCATAAATACACACACGGTTAGGTCCGGAAATATCTGGACACTGACACAATTTTCATAATTTTGGCTCTGTACACCACCACATCACATTTTGGCTCTGTACACCACCACCACGTTTATCACCTTGTGGTGAACCCTCTGTATTTGCTCTTGTGAATTCTTCTCTTTATAGTAGACTTGGATAATGATATGCCTACCTCCTGGAGAGTGTTCTTCACTTGGCTGGATGTTGAGAAGGGGTTTTTATTTACCATGGAAAGGATCATATGATCATCCACCACTGTTTGTCTTCTGTGGACATGCAGGCCTTTTTGTGTTTCAGAGCTCACCAGTGCATTCTTTTTTTCTCAGAATGTACCAAACTGTTGATTTGGCCACACTAATGTTCCTGCTATCTCTGATGGATTTTTATTTGCAACCTAAGGTTGGCCTGTTTCACTTGAATTGAGAACTCCTTTGACCGCATGTTGTGGGTTCACAGCAACAGCTTCCAAATGCGAATGTCACACCTGGAATCATCTCCAGACCTTTTACCTGCTTAATTGATTAAAAAATAACAAAGGAATAGCCCACACCTGTCCATGATCAGCTTTTAAGTCAATGTCCAATTACTTTTGGTCCCTTGAAAAAGAGGGGGCTACATATTAAAGAGCTGTAATTCCTAAACCCTTCTTCCAGTTTGGATGTGAATACCCTCCAGTGAAAGCTGAGAGTCTGCACTTTAAGCTCATATTCATTATTTAACTGTAACTTGTATATTTTGTTAAACAGTAAGAATAACACACACACACACACACACACAAATGAACATGTTTTCCTTTCACGTCATACTGTCACTCAGTGAGTCATTCACTCAGTATCTGTGACACCCATGGTGAGTGTCATTCCTAAGCCTCTATTAACGCGAACTCAAAGCTTGTTAAGGCAAAACCTTCGACCGAAAGCTACAGATGATTATGATGTCCTCCTGACGGATATCAGATTTACCTGATTTGCTTGCGATTACTAAAATCTTCCAAACAGGATTCTAGGAAAAGCTAGGAATGTTTGGAAAGTTAGTTGAATTTTATAACACTTAACCACACTCCTCCAAAACACTTCAATACATTATTTCAACTTCTTTGGTCAATTGTAATTGTCTGAAGAAAAAGACTACCCAAAATACTACTAAAGACTACTAAAAATTACTAGGGCTTTACAGATATATAGAGATTTTTGTTGGGACATATTTTACTTTGTGTGCTGCACTAGTCAGAAGCATGTCTCTTCCCTCGTTTCATAATAGTTTGACTCACTTGGTTAAAACTGCTAGAGTAACCAAGTCAGCGTGGCTGATGTTAGCTAGCTTAGCTGATGTTAGCTAGCATAGCTGATGTTAGCTGATGTTAGCTAGCATAGCTGATGTTAGCTAGCATAGCTGATGTTGGAAAAACCATGCAAGTTTTCTTGACTCTCACACTTCAGAAATACTGCCTCTTGGTGTACAAAACATCGTAGCTGTATGTAAAATCATTCGATATGTCGCAAATGCTAATAGGAAATGGTATCTACTCATTATTTTAATGTTATTTCAATTAAAATGTCATCTCGGTACTCTCATTAATGTGTACGGCCTTTTTGATTCAGCTCATGCAAAAAAGTCTACGTTCCTTTTGAAAACACATCCTGTCTTATTTGTAAAGAGCATAAACGGTCAGGTGACCCCTGCAGAGCAGCCCTGGACGAGTCCCATTTTACAACCGGTCATAGAACAAAAGCCAAACCACAGGGGTCGTTAACGGGGCCGTAACTGGCTCGACCCCCTGTTGTGGAACACTTCACAGTCAGTGTGACTTGGAAAAACTAAACTAGTTGTCAGTTGTGGTACATTCATGATATAGCCTAATTTACAACAACCACTCAGCTATTCATATTTAGGATTTCTGACTGGGTTTCTAGACCTACGAGTGTCATTAACTGGTCGATAAGCTCTCCAGGAACAGGGTTGTAGGGTCTTGCTTCATACTCTCTTGTTGCAAAATCTGATAATGGAAGTTTTCAGTTGTTAAGGGTACGTGTCTACCTCGGGAACCTCACTACTGCTCTCCCTGCATTTCAGTTGCACATGCACCTTGCACATTCAATTTGCCTCGATTGCACATTTACAAAGCCATTTTGAATTGCCATTTGTACCTGCCCAACTATTTATCCCACTTGTAACATACACTATACTATTTGCTTTAATTGCACATTTGGTAATGCCATTTGACCTGCATTTGCCTTCATTGCACATCTATACATTCCACTTGTAATATACATATACTTTATTCTTGTACATTTTCTGCCCTCTTCCATTTGCACTTCTGGTTAGATGCTAACTGCATTTCACTGTACTGTACTTGTATTTGTTCAATGACAAAGTTGAATCTAATCTAATCTCTCCTGTTACTGGATAACCCCTGATGCATAGTGTGAACAGTTGATGTCTCATGCTTGAAGTAGAAACATAGCCAAATTACTGAATCTAAACAGGTGGAAGCGCCCAATAATGGATCGGCAAACTCGATCACCACACAACCTGGTCATTAGAGTGATGTGTACCGCTACCTGGGTAAAAGGGGTTGCATTTCTGTGACTAGCGCAGAGCGACATGAAGCACAGGGCTCTGGTAAAAGTGTAGGGAATGGGGCGCCATTTGAGACACACATTCTCAAAGAGTGTTTAAATGCCGGTTCTCCTGGCTTTGTTACGCATTTTGTTGCTTCCTGACGTGCAATTAGGCCAGGCTCTGAGAGCTCTGGAGTTATACTGTCTCTGGTCAAACACACAGCAGGAGGAACGTCTCGAGAGCTCGGCTTCTCTGGTCGTGGCCCACCAAAAAACGTCACAGTCTGTTTTTCTCATCTTTCAAATAAGTTGTGTCAGCGGTCATTAAGGACCATACCAGAGTCAGTCGAGCTGGTGACGTGTTGCAGGTAATCCCAGCTGACTGTCAGGAATGTGACGTCTCTCTTTGAGGTCACAGGGCGGCTGATGGAAACTCACGGATTACCTCTGGACGACGAGACGCCACACATAAACCCGTCCACTCGCTCGGTCCACTTCACACTCTCCACGTCTACAGAGGAGGGAGACCGCGTACGAAGGAAGTAGAGACTGCGAACAACAGTCTAGCTGAGGGAGACTGATACCAAATTTACCAAGCTGCTGACTGAAGATTGCAGGGTGGAGAGGGAGAGAAGGAGAAAACGTAAGAACGAGGGACAGAGATAAGAAACACGGAACGAGAGAGACAAAACGAGGGAGAGACAGAGAGCAGTACGTTTAAGAACACTTCTGTCTTTGACACAGCCAAAGTGTTTATCTGTCCCCTGAGTGGGGAGAAAGGAAATCGATTCCGTTGTGATTTGTTTTTCCTTTTGTTTATTATCTATCCATTCTTCTTGGCAACACTTAATTGATTTTGCCGGCACTGACCTCTGTGTGGGAGAATGACAATCCTCAGGTCCTTTAAGTGAGTATCGATCCCTAGGAAAGTGTGTGTGTGTGTGTGTGTGTGTGTGTGTGTGTGTGTGTGTGTGTGTGTGTGTGTGTGTGTTGCCTGAATTCATAGAGAATGTAAGCTATGTGAGCTTCCTTAAAGACCGAACACACGCAACAGGCGTGATCTGGGCGTGGTGTCTGGTCTCCGAGGTCTAGGTAACTGTATGTTTTTTTGTTTTTGACGGACAAAAGCTGTTCTGTCTCCGGCTTCAGCGTTCTAAAAGATGCTCTGGGGATGCAGTGTATGCTAAAGGACTTTCTATGTACCTGGATTACTATAATGTTCACGCAACCATTGGAACATGCTGGAATCATCCGGAAATCTGTCAGCAGATAAACAATGGGTGCATTGGAGAAATGGCCCCCTTAAGGCCTTATTTAGGTGTAGGCTAAATAAGGTTCATGCGGGTCCTGTTTGAACAGAGTGCACTATGAAGGGAACAGGGTGCTGTTTGACACGCCCCCACTGTTCTCAGTAACATACCGGCAACACAGAGGAAATCTGGCAGTACCATCTATGGTATATGGGTTAGTGATCCAGATCTGGAGTCTGGCCTCAGGCCACCCCCCCCCCACCACACACACACACACACACACACACACACACACACACGATGAGAGAGACACGGTCCTACTAATGATCATGTGAACTAGTATCCAATGTGGTGCCGTGTTGTTGCCAGGCTCCAGCCTGCCCATACACACCTATCGTTCCCTTCGTAGTGCACTCCTTTGGCCCAGAGCCCTGTACGTAGTGCACTTGTTTCCAAGGGAGTGCGTCGCCATTTGGGACTAACGCAGGTGGGCGCGTGTCTTCCTGTGTTCCAGCGTTCCCACCGTCCCGGTGAAGAACCTCAACGGGAACAGTCCGGTGCACCCGGCACTGGCGGGCATCACGGGGATCCTGATGAGTGCGGCCGGGCTCCCCGTGTGCCTCACGCGCCCCCCCAAACTGGTGCTCCACCCCCCGCCCGTCAGCAAGAGTGACGTCAAGCCCGTCCCGGGCCTGGGTCACAGCTGCCGCAAGACCACTAAGAAACAGACCCGGAAAGGTACAACGGGACACACTGTAGAACAAACACTAGTAAACATGGCTCTATAAACAAATGCACAAATATTTACTAAACACTTCTTGACAGACACTAATATATAGTCACACACATTCCCCTAGTACAAAACGTGTTTAAATTGTAAGATGTTTGGGCAAGTCCAGTCCTACTCACTTTTCCTTTCTCTTTCCTCTCGCATCTCTTTTTTTTTCTGTCCCCTTCTGTCTCCTCTCTCTTTCTCTCTATCTCCTATCTATTTTCTCCTCACTCCTTTTCCCTCTCCCCTCCCTGTCCTTCTCGCACCTATTCTTCCCTCTACCCTCTCACCACTCTCCAGGCAAGACTACAGAGGAGGTAGTGAAGAAATATCTGCAGAAAGTCCGGACTGCCCCAGAGGAGGTGGACCTAAACTCTCTATAGCTGTTATATGATCATAGCACATGAAGTTTTAGACAACTAATTAACGCTGACAACTAAATAACGTTGTTTAAGAAAAACACCCACACACTTCCCTTGTCATTAGCACTTCAGTTTGTTTCAGCTTGATACTGTCTGCCAGCGAGCATTCGTACAAACGTAGGATATTTCTATAAAATGTCACCAAATTATTCCCACACATCTGACAGAGATCAACTTCGTATTTGAAAGAGGATGTATATAGAGTTAACTGAAGGACCCCCCCTCTTGATTATTCTCCTCAGGACTGTACTATATGTATGGAGGGCCTTCGGGGGCCGTCGGGCTACAAGGGTGGAGAATCCGTCGGTCGCCTGGCCCAGTGTGGCCACCAGTACCACCTCCAGTGCCTGGTGGCCATGTACAACAACGGCAACAAAGACGGCAGCCTCCAGTGCCCCACCTGTAAGACCATCTACGGCGTGAAGACGGGCAACCAGCCGCCGGGCAAGATGGAGTACCACGTCATCCCCCACTCGCTGCCCGGCCACCCCGACTGCAAGACCATCCGCATCGTCTACAACATCCCCCCGGGCATCCAGGGCCCCGAGCACCCCAACCCGGGGAAGCCTTTTACAGCCAGAGGGTTCCCACGCCACTGCTACCTCCCGGACAGTGAGAAAGGACGCAAGGTAAAGACCCCCAAACGTTTTAGGATGCTCAGCTTGTAGCAACACACTTAATCCCCGATCTTCATTGTTTAGCAGCTGTTGCATTAGGGGTATTCTGATGCGGTGGGTTGTACCTCCTTTCCGCTAGGTTCTCAGACTCCTGCTGACGGCGTGGGACCGGCGCCTGGTGTTCTCGGTGGGCACATCCAGCACCACGGGCGAGTCGGACACGGTCATCTGGAACGAGGTGCACCACAAGACGGAGTTCGGCTCCAACCTCACGGGCCACGGCTACCCTGACGCTGGCCACCTGGACAACGTCCTGGACGAACTGAAAGCGCAGGGAATCACCGAGGAGGAGGAGCAATGATCGCAGACAGGAGTATTTGTTCGTTCGGACCCTACCGGCACTTAAATGGGGTAGAGGTTTGAGAAGGAGGGGAAGATTTTCTGACAGTGGTTTCGGGGAGTCGCACAAGGGCAGCAGAGTGGAGAGGCTGTATGAGTGACGGGGTGGGGGGGGGTATGGCTTTGTTTTGGTTTACGTGGGTGTTGACTATGGCCTAAAGGATGATTACACTTACTTGTACAGGTTGGTAGTAAATCATATAAAGATGAGATAGTACTAATTATTATTAACTAATACATTTACAGTACTAAAAGAAACTGAGAAGGAAAAGGATAGATGAGATTGAGGGTGAGAAAAGAGAATGAATTGAGAGGAGAAAGGGAGGAGGAGGAGTCTAGAAAGAAGGAAGCAATTAGAGCGAGCAAACGAGAGAAGATGGCAAAGGAATGTAGCTTAGGATAGGTGTAGGACAAATTATAAATGGTACTACTTTAGCAGAGCCACAGGAAAAGCCTGTGAGAGGAAAAAAAAATAGAGAGAGAGCAGGAGGCATTCAGCCTGTGCCTATAGTGACCAAAACCACCTGCTTGAATTTGAATATAACGTGACTTGTAGCCACCGTAACCACTTGTTGGTACTCAGACGCCACCTAGTGTCTAATCTATTCAAAAACATTCAAAACACTGAATGTGATCAGAAAAGAACAAATAACATTTATATATATAAGAATATGTATTTAATGATTACTCCACTTATATTTTGGTTAAAACTGTATTCTTTTCATTGTCTTCATGTAACATCATTCTGTGTTATACCTCTTACCAATTATTTGAAGGGTTTTTTTCTACTGTGTTGTCATGGTTGTTTTGTTATTGTACATTTACAGTACGATACCACAGCTGTTAGCGCGGACATTATTAGGATTTATTTACCAGCCAATATGGTAGTGTCTATAAAGCAACCGTGATGGGTACTTCTTTCCTTTAACCATTCAGATAGATGTTGACACTGAACCAACCAATGTCTTTCTGTTTTGTACTGTATGTACGTGTTGTATGTATGGAAACGGGGGTGAGGTGGGGGGGGACATTTCAATAAAAACGAGTGCCGCTGACTTTTATAAAGGAGACGAGCATTTGAGATTCCCTGGGAGGACGCACTTGACAAAGGGGCCATGATATGAGCCGCCAGTGTTTGAAACCAGGCGGGAAACCAAGAACTTAAAGATTGGGCAGGTTGTGGTGGGTGAGCAGGTGGTTGGAGAAGGAACAGAATGGCCAAACTGTGTTCCGTTGTCGGCCAGACTAAATCCACAAAATCTGTGGTATAGCCACACTCTTAAAAATACGAAACATGTTCTACCTGCCGACTCCAGGGCATTCTTTCGATTGTCTTAAGTGCATCTGATTGGGAGTGCAGTGTAAAAGCGTTTGTGTACCACGTCATCAGTACACGTTTAGCTCCCGGCGGCAGACGGTGCCTTTTGGCCTTGTTCCTGATCAAAACCCCCCTCGCCACCCCCTGCAGTCCGTCCAGTCTCAAAGTTGGGTCTATGAATGACCTATGTATAAGGATTTGACTAGACAGGTTTGTGGGTGTGGCTGCGTGCGTGCGTGCGTGCGGGTGTTTGTGAGCTCATGCATATAACGTGTATGCATGCCTTTATACTTGACATGATGCGTTTGAATGTGTATTGTTTGTATGCGAAAATGTTATAAGGTACAATTATGCTACCAAACAGCTCAATGGGTCCTTTTAACCCCTATGTTCATTATTTTTTTAAATGTCTAATCCTAGTTATAACAACTGTGTTGATCAAATGGTAGTCAGCTTTTTTTACATAAGCAATTGTATGTCTATAGTTTTTGGCAAATCTTGTGATTAATTTTATGAGATAATACATTTCTTTTATCCATGGTGTGCAGACGTTCTGTGTTTAGCTACAGGTCTGTGCTCTTTGTGAAAAGATATTTCAAAGTAGACTTTTTTCAGTGTATATATAATGTGACGTACTTTGATACGAACCCCACGGGTGACCGACTCGAGACAGCAACTGCATGTGCAGGGTTTTTTTCAGCCCTGGTCTTCCCCAGTGGCTTCTGCTGTCCATCTGATAATCGGGAACCTTAATTAGTATATCTCTGGGGATATTCCACCCCTACTGTTCCCATTTGCCCGTTCGGATGAACTTGTCATTCATCTGCTATTACAACCTCAAGTGTCTTTTGATGTGTAAAGTTCTCGCACAACATTTTAGTTGTTTTTCCAATTGGTTGTTTGAGGGGAACGAAAGACGTGTTTAGCTTCATATATGAATAGCGAAGAGATTTGGAGATTTGTGTAATGTAAAACAAAATGAAAATCAATTGCTGGAATAAGAATGATGCATACAGAAATAAAGACATGAATTAAATGTTTGTATTGCCTTCCTCTTCTATGCGGTTGTCAACCTCATTCTTACAACAGTGATTTCATCAGACAGAATCCACATTTCATACACACAAGTAGTATACATGATTATACGCCTCCCCTGCGCTCGTTATCAGTTCAATTCGATCACACGATCAACCATTATCAGCACACCTGCTCAGATGATCTTCCCGCTGACGTGAGATTTAGTAGCCTACTTGTATTTATTCAATATTTACTAGTAACATGACAACGTTACTAAAAATCTGTTTGCAAAAGACCGTAAAGATTGGACCGTAGAGGAATGGAGTAAGGTCATCTTCTCTGACCAGTCAAATTTTCAGCTTTGCCCAACACCTGGCCATCTAATGGTTAGACGGAGTCATTAGATTTGGTTCAGGTAATCACCTAATCAGTACCTCATTAAGTAAAATGAAGTGTGCCTGTGTTGGAATTTAACAGACACTGGAATGGAATGGCTGCCATACATGTAGAGATGCTGATTTAAGAAAAATTAGGAGTGGTCTCTTAATTTTTTCCAAAGCTGTATAACCATTGAGTCACCTCATAAGTACTCAAATCTAAAGATATTTACTGCGTTCACACAAAGCATGATTCAACAAAACATTTGATAATGATATAATAAAATTGTGAAATTAATGAATCAGATTGTGGACACTTTTATACTCTTTTTAAACTTGTTTTCATTGTCCATGATCAGGTGCAGTTCTGGGTCCCAACAACAAAGGAAGGTGAAGATAGAATTGATCACCACTCAGACTCATTTCTGACAACGAGGAAGAGTAAAGCTTCCATCTTTGCTTGTGTTATTGTATTTTGACTGTTGGATAATATTTCTTGTTTGATCAGTTTGTAGTTTAAAAAAATCATGAAGGGTAAGGCATTAATATTGGCTTATGTTCTTATATTTTAATTATTTGAAAAAATGGCCAGTTTGATAATATCTCTTAATGTGATAAGTTGATAGTTGGAGTTCAATTTCAGTGATTCGAGAAGGATATAACTCTATTAGTGGAACAAGTAGTTGTTTAGCCTGGTTATTGCCATTGAAGACCTGCAATTTAATTGTAGTGAACTAGGTGGGATTTCCTACTTTATCCTTCCTGTTTGTTTTGAAGTCCCACACAGTTCTGATTTTAATTTCTGTACCAGTTATGCAATGCAAAAATAATCATTGCATTACCAAATACTGCAAACCTGCCAATGGTCAGCAAATGACGAATAGGCAACCTTAATTACATAACGTTGTCACGACGTACAGGTGAAGAAATGACAACGTATTTAAATTAATTAAATTACGTTGTAGCAACCAAAATAGGAACTTCACGTTTCCGGTTGCTGCAACGTCAGATAGTTACGTAACCGGTACGAAAACGGACTGTCTCGCTACGTCGTGACAACGTAATGTTGTTTGCTGGGAAGTTACCCTATCACTTATGGAATATAACGCTTTTTGACCTAGCTACTAAATTGTGTGGTAACAAAAAGTGTTACGGAACTGTTTCATTGTTGGGAATTAAAATGTACACTTTATTACGCACGTACGTACTGTACGTGTTGTATTTCATGTTTCGGAAACACTCAAGTTCATTAAAATCAGCTTTGGCAATAGCCCGGCTAGCTCAGTCGGTAGAGCATGAGACTCTTAATCTCAGGGTCGTGGGTTCGAGCCCCACGTTGGGCGGCACATTTTAAAAAAAATTTGGGTGTTTTTTTGCGTGTCCATTGTTCTGTGCGTTCGATATTACGAGGACAGATATCTATTGTATCTGGAAAATTGAATTTCATTGTAATACTGATACTTAAAACCCAATTTGTGTAGAAATCCATTCAATACGTTACACTGGCTGGAGTTATGCGTTTTCAAATTGGAAACCGGTGTGAACTACAGTATCCTTCCCTGGTGGTCTAGTGGTTAGGATTCGGCGCTCTCACCGCCGCGGCCCGGGTTCGATTCCCGGTCAGGGAACTGCTCTTTTACAGATTGAAAGAGTTGGTGCAATGTTATAGCGATTGTGAAAAGAGCTGGGCGGCTTTCCCAACACCTAACTTTCCTCTAGCCCCCATCGTGTAATTAACTGTTAGTCGGCCATCACAGTCAGTACTCAAGTCCAAACTGTATAGAACAGAAAGTACAGACAGTACCTCGAAAGAACAGAAACAAGCTTGAACCTGTGAGGGCATGCTAGCCAACTGTTTTTACAATATAACTAAAAAAAACATTTACAGACCCTCTGCCCGGAAAACGTATTCCTTCGAGCCGGATTTGAACCAGCGACCTAAGGATAACTGCATTACGCATCCTACAGTCCTCCGCTCTACCAACTGAGCTATCGAAGGCGAACGCGATAGCTCTCTTCGATAACTGTTCCTCTTCTAAACACTTCCTGGTTGTGTGCATAAAGTTTAATAATTGTGATATTAGAATGTATTATCTTTTTAGGTGTCCCCTGCGAACGGTGATTCGAGGGCATTTCTGGTTTGCAAGAACCAATCACATCACCGCCCACAACCAAACGTTTACCAATAATTCATCGGTATTGGTCAACGGGTATAACGTTAGTGCTGGAACTACAAAAGCAGTCTGTCATTTTCATCTTCCAGTGAAGTGTAATTTGTGTAACTTTGTTTTTCCCGGACTGGTTAAAGGTAGCTTTAACTTTAACATAGATTTGACATGTTAAGTAACCATGCTTATCATATCAGGTCAGTTTATTGCACAATGGCGATGTCTCTGGGTGTTTTGTCGTTTTCGTAGCATTTTAAAGGTTATACAAAGTAATTGTGGTGCACAGTACTGTTCTGTGCGTATTATTCAGTGTATTGTTACATTTATAATTCAGACCGTGAGTTTTTAAATTTGACCCTCTTAATGGGTGAACAAGAGATTCAGTTTAGTCTTAGCAGATCGTGGATGGTTAAACCTGCTCTCGTACATGCTGTTAAGGTCAATTTGGTGTAATTGATGTAGAGAATCTGCATCTCAACCACCCAGGAGTGATGTTAAAAATCATGCTGCCAGTCAAATTACTTTTTAAGAGAACCTGGAGTACTCACTAAGCACATTCATGTTCTTCAACTACTTATTTGATTCAACACAATTTAGTTAAAATTACGTTTCGATGTACGTGTCTTAAATTAATAGACTACATTACGCATTTCCTCTTAATTGTGATTAACCAAAAACGATGTTAGTGTTTATACATGTATCCTTCATTGTTGGTTACTTTTGCACTTCAAAAAAAACTAAAATAAGAAAACAAGTTGTTGCTAACATGTTTATTTAACATGTCTCCCCAGAAATGTGCATACGATATCAAAACGAATACAAACATTCCCAATTGTATTGTCCCGGATCTCAGGAAGAGGCAAAAATCCCTCCTTCGAGCCGGATTTGAACCAGCGACCTAAGGATTTCAATATTTGACACTCTACAGTCCTCCGCTCTACCAACTGAGCTATCGAAGGGGCGTAGATATGCCCTGGAATCAAAAGTATATATGATGAAATGTGAATAATAGACAAATTGATTTTTTTTTCAACCGGATGTTGATCAGCATAACCCATCAACCATCGTCGGCAGTGAGTTGAGATTTCCGTGTTTTTTGGCGCTTGTAAGAACTGTTGCGATGTCTGTTAACGGGTCTTTTCATGTACAACTTACTTGTATTATGGAGACGCTGACCACATCTGCCGTTGCAGAGATAACAAAGCTGGTCGATTACAGTTCTGCCCTCCTATTCTCGGAGATATCCCGCCAACGGGGAGAGAACGAGGCGCTTCGGAAAGCATTGCACCGTATGGAAATCGAGCTCCGGACCGAAAGACCCAAGGCAAACGAGGACGGCAAATCTGTTGATCTATCTTCAGAAGTTCAGCTATGCGACGAGACCCGTAAGTCAACGTTTAATACTGTAAGAATCTGTTGTACCATGTCATGGCTATGAAGGCTAACCCTTTATGTAAAAAGCTATTTAATAAGTAGACCAATAAATCACCCATTCATTGGTGTGTGTGTTACAGGGTTAGAATATGCAGAGACCGTTACATGTGCAGAGAATGACGAGGCGGTGAGTGGCCAGTGGTTTCCGGATGAGCAGTTGGATGTGAGTGATATTAAGTATGGAGGGGATACTGGCATGGAAACAGGAGAAGCCAGTGCACCGGAGGTCTTCAAAGTGAAGAAGGAGGTTGGTTGACATGCTTATGTTTGTTCTTGTCCCTCCACTAGTCTAAAAGCATCTGTACGCCTTCCCGAGTACCTAAGTCAAAGATTCATCTCTGCCTGAGCTTACCAGTTGACCCTCTACGATCAGGGTCGGTAGTCCGCTCTGCGAACTAGTAGTCCGCTCAGCAAAATATATTTTGTACTAGAGAAGCTGGTTTTACTTGATGGCATTCATTTTAATTGAGAACGAGAACATCCAGAATGGAGTGTAATTGCAGGGCTCCTTAGAAGTTGAATTCTCTGTTGTGAAATGGACGCTACAAATTTCTATAAAACTTTGCATCATGTTCCAGCCCATGATCGCATAGCATCCATAATAAATGCGGTCTCTGACGAGAGACAGGCACCGTCCCCTTAATTTGTCCAAACAGCATCCGAACGAGATAGCCTGGATAGGACGCAAATGAGGTGATATGAACCAGGCACAACACAATAGATACATTGAACAGGTCACGTCAACGCAACACCTTGACCAGATGTGCGCAAGTTGATTTTACATGTCAACACCTGGCTCGATTATGACACACAAATCCAAATGTGAACCAACTCTATTAACTTGGGGAGCGTATGAAACATGCATAAAACATTCATGGACATTCAGATTACTGTTGCTTGCTCATTTGACCTAGAGATTTAAATTGTGTTGTTGTTTTTCTTTACCTGAAATGCACATCATCTGTTTTTTCTAGATCATATTAGAAACCCTCAGGTGTCAGTAGGAAAAGGAAACTTCAGCAGAAGTTAACATAAATATACAAAGTGCCTCTGTCGGTCAGTGAGATTCAGTCACCCGTGTTTTTCAATCTATCCCCATTTGAGTGTTTCCGTTTATCCTCCTATTTGTTTCTGCAGTGTCCTGAGGTAAAACAGATCATTTTCCACCCAGACGCTGAAGGTAATGTCCAACCATGGAAGGACGAAGAGGCTAGCCAAGCGGAGGAAGGAGGGCATCTAAGTGGAGAAGTCAATGGTAGTTATATTTGACACTACTATTAACACTTTAATCCTGTTAGCAAAGTGTACTGATGATGTCTAGTTATCAGAATTTGTCTTACTGAAAGCAGCGATAGCCTTTTCTGGAAATGAGTTTGAGTGCCAAAGACGTGATTCGGATTGGTTGGTAGATACAGCATAGTAAACAATTAGAAATGCACAATATTTATTCAAATGAAGGTCGAAGTTGATGCAGTATTCCATCTGCCATCGCATTTTAATGATAGCGTATGTAAATTACACTAAATGAGAACTGACTTGAATGTTAAAACTCATGTTCTTGGGATACTTTCCTGTCCGTGTCGACCAAGGCTCTAAAAAAAAAAAAAGATAAACGTCACTTGACTGTAGCTTCTTGACTCTCTCTCTGCAGGCGTCTTGCCTCCAAGTTATAAGCACCAGACCGCGGAAGAGCACCAGTCGGAGGCGCACCACTGCTCCACAGCAGAACCCCGGGAAGACGAGACCAACGGGGAGCCGGGGATTTGGGTCAAGTCCAAGTCAGGTCCGGCAGGCGAAACGGTCCACTTAACCCCCGCCGGCACGGATAATCAGGCGGTGGAACACCTTCCGGGCAGGCACAAGATCACCTGCTCGTACTGCAACAAACGCTTTAATTACCGCAGCCAGCTGATCATACACGAGAGGGTTCACACGAGGGAGAGGCCGTTCGTCTGTAAACAGTGCGGCAAGGGTTTCTCCCAGATCAACAACCTCACGAAACACCAGCTGTCTCACAAGGCCGGGGAGGGGCAGCACAAGTGCGAGGAGTGCGGTAAGGTGTTCCGCCACGCCCAGAGCTTGAGGAATCATGGGGCGTCCGCGCACGGCTTCGGCAAGCGGTCGGCCTGCCAGACATGCGGCAAGACGTTTCACACGAAGAACGCCCTGCTGGCGCACACCAGCACCCACGCCCGGACATTCAGATGTGAGATATGCGGGAAGTCTTTCGGCACGAAGCAGATTCTCAAGAGCCACCAGTTCACTCACACAGGGGAGAGGCCGTTTGTCTGCAACTACTGCGGGAAGAGCTTTGCCTTCCTCTGTAACCTTAAAACTCACGAGAGGGTTCACACGGGGGAGAAGCCCTTTGGCTGTGAGCTGTGTGGCAGGCGTTTCACTCAGAAACATGTCCTGGAGAAACACTTGTGTAAAGCCTGAGAAGCCAGTGACGGACAGGGAAACTGCAGCAAACAACCATCTGTGCTTCCTTTTCCGACCACAGAATTTTCCATGGGCATGACATTCCAATCTCTCTATACTGTCTAGATTGTTGTGGTGTGGTTGCCAGTCTGTTTAGCTGTGATTCACCTCATATGTTATCTACCATTAGCAGTGCTGTTACACAAAGTAAAATTCTTGGTATGTGCACAGTCAATTGAAAAATGAAGTGCACCCCCCGAAAAGTTGTCAAATATCCATGTGTCCAAATATTATTTATTAAAAAAAAACTTTCCAAGGTGTGTAATTTTTCACATGACTGTAGATGTACTTAGAGAACAAAGGTGAGTCTGGTGGTGGTTGTACTCTGTGCCATGTGCCAAAGAAATTAAACTTTCTTCAAGCTCAACATTTATTCACTCTCAGCAGTGGAAGGAGACGCGATAATATGGCTTCAGCTTTAAGGTGTCCTCTCATCCGGAAGTTCTAGTTTCTGTTTTTTCTTTAACGTCAGACTAGCATAGAATGTTAGCTCATTGGACTGGCGCCCAGGCTAACATGGGGGAAATTCTTAACGTTAAACCAAGGTTTTTGGACTGTATCGCTTTTGGTGAGGAGACCAAATGTCTTTGTCTATATGTGTGACACAGATTGACCTCAACATACTTTTATAACTTTTTAGTTGACATTTCTAACAGGTTGATTACCCTCTCTTTTGGTTTCGCTTGCTCTGGACCTTTTTAATTTGGTACATTAAACATTCATACATTCATTTGCTATAGCCCCATTTCCAAAAAGTTTGGACGCTGCGTAAAATGTAAATAAAAACAGAATGCAATGATGTGCAAATAACTTAAACACTATATTCAATAGAAAATAGTACAAAGACAACATATCAAATGTTAAAACTGAGACATTTTATTGTTTCTTGAAAAATTATGCCCACTTTGAATTTGATGCCATCAGCACGCTTCAAAAAAGTTGGGACGGAGGCAACAAAAGACTGGAAAAGTTGTGTAATGCAAAAATATTAAGCTTGGTGGAATATCACACAACTAATTAGGTCAATTGGCAACAGGTCAGTAACATGATTGGGTATTAAAACATTATTCCTGAGAGGATGGGTCTATCAGAAGAACTGTGGTCTGACAAATCAAAATTGGAAATTATTTTTGGGAATTATGGACACTGCATCCTCCAGGTTAAAATGGAAAGGGACCATCCAGCTTGTTATCAGCGCACAGTTCAAAAGCCAGGATCCGTGTTGGTATGTGGGTGCATTAGTGCACATGGCATGGGTGACTTGCACATCTGTGAAGACAAGATTAATGCTAAACAGTATATACAGGTTTGGGAGCAACTTATGCTGCCATCCAGATGTCTTTTTCAGGGAATGCCTTGCTTATTTCAGCAAGACAATGCCAAACCAGATTCTGCACGTATTACAGCAGCATGGCTCTGTAGTAAAAGAGTCTTGGTGCTAAACTGGTCTGCCTGCAGTCCAGACCTGTCACCCATTGAAAACATTTGGTGCATTATGAAATGAAACATACGACAAAAAAGACCGCTAACTGTTGAGCAGCTGAAATCCTATTTCAAGCAAGAATGGGAATACATTTCACTTTCCAAACTACAGCAGTTGGTCTCCTCAGTTCAAACGCGTACAGAGTATTGTTAAAAGAACAGGTGAACACAGTGGTAAGCATGCCCCTATCAACCTTTTTGCAACATGTTGCTGGCATCAAATTTAAAATGGGTATGTATTTTTCCAAAAACAATAACATTTCTCAGTCTCAACATTTGATTTGTTGTCTTTGTACTATTTTCAATTAAATATAGGGATAAATGATTTGCACGTCATTGCATTCTGTTTTTATTTGCATTTTATGCAGCGTTCCAAATTTTTTTGGAAACGGAGTTGTACTTGATCTCCTTTTAACTAAGAAATGTTGACAAAGCATATATCCTATCTTTGGTTGTACATAAAATATTTTTTTTGTAATGTCGGTAGATTTGGCTGGATTACGGCTTAAATTAAGCTTTAGCCAAGCCTATGTTACTAAATTGGAAAATTGCTAGATTAGAAAAACCAAAAGTACATTGCTGTAGTTTGAAAGGTTAACATCAATGATTGCAACATTTCTAAATAGAAAAATTGCTCATTTTGAAAAAACAATGATAACGACTGAAAGCACTCAAGGTTACTGCCAATAATAATAGCTACTACTATACAGTACTACAGTACAGTAGGCTAACCACAGTAGCAGAAGATTACAGTACAGTATTGGTGAAAACTCACAGACATGACTGAATCAGAACATAATTCTGATTTATCTTTAACTGGAGTAAAAAAACAACAATTATAGTTAAAAAATCAGAAGTACTATAGCTACTGGTAATTGCTGAGGTAAACTTCAGACGACAGGTCTTGAACAACAGGTGAGGGTGTGGTTACTTTTTAAAAGCAACACCTCTGAAGGAGCTTGGCAATTTCAATGGGGTAATCATGTGACCAGAATTCAACTTCAAAAGCCGAGTGAGGCCAGACACTTGCACAACACTGACACTGCCCAGAAAGAGCCAGCCAAATAAGATATAAAGTACCTTATAAAAATATTTATTTATCAAAGAAACTGATATAGTACTTACAGTACAAATAGAAAATTACATTTGAAACTGCATAACATTTAGCTCTTAAGAAAGTAATTATTTAAAGTGACGAAAAACATTTAAAACAGTGAAAAGTGTCAAGCCAACTGCTTTCACTTCTTTTAAAAGTTTAAAATAATGTAACTCATACCTACTGTCACTCTGATATTTGTACTACTACTTATTTAGGTCATATATGGGCTATATTTAATAGATATTGAAAAACATTGTGCAGTTATTAGAAAAATATCTTCATTAACTGAATTATGTGTGGCTGACGTGTGTGACAGAGACAATGCATAATCGACTAACAGCGATAGTTTTTCACGCAGATGAATGGGTAGGCTGCCCCACATGCAGCGTTTCGCCAGCCTTGGCCCACTACAAAAGGAAAACACAAAAAGTAATAATTAGATCTGCCATCATTTAACCAGTCCTTCAGTTCTGGAACCAGGATATCTGTCATTACTCTTCAGGTAACATCAGAAGGTTCATGTCTTACCCGTGGACTGCAGGTACATGCAGGAGCAGCCGGCTGGAGAGCTCTGTACGTGCCAGTTGGTGTAGTACATTCCTGAACGGTCGATCCACAGCCAAGATCCCTGAGATATAAGAAATAGTAATAGGACTTAGCTACAGCTACACTACTGACCCATACCACTTACAGATCTGATATCGTACCTCACTGCATGAAGACAATATAAGGACAGAAGCTATGTATGCATAGGGCCCAGAACTTTTCCTGGCTATGTGATCTGAACAGAAAACTATCAGACCCCTCAGGACAACACGGCATCAGAAATATCTCTGGTATTGGGTGTGCTGTGATGCACTCCGTGCTCATTGAGACTGTTTCTCTCACCTGCAGGTAGAATCCACCGATCCAGGCAGATGCTCTGTTGGCTGTTCTTGTTATCTGTTGCAGGTAACGGTACTCAGAGGAGGAGCCAGTGGAGGCCAGACTGGCCCCAA
>JACXGI010012348.1:10716-23045 GCA_016801175.1 Esox masquinongy | reverse complement strand
CCCCTCTGAGCCTGGGTCCTCTCTAGGTTTCTTCCTAAATTTCGGCCTTCTTAGGGAGTTTTTCCTAGCCACTGAAATTCAACACTACTGTTGTTTGCTCCTTGGGGTTTTAAGGCCGGGTGTTTTGTAAAAGCACTTTGTGACAACTGCTGATGTAAAAAGGGCTTTATAAATAAATTTGATTGATTGATTGATAATACCTTAACCATACAGTAACCAAAATTTTAATACTTGCCCTAACTGTAAACTTGACCTTAAACCTAATCCCTACATCGGAAATTGACCTTGTGAGGTCAGTGTCCTAATAAGTTGTTAATAGTCTCAGTAAGCTCACTGGCTGCATAGTGTGTAAATTTAGCATACATAGTCCTTTATCTTCTTGTAAGTGGCAAATCATTTTGAAATTAGAGAAGAGTAGCAGCCCAAGGCAACTGCCCTGAGGCACACCGCTCTGCATCTATCTGACGTTACAGAAGCTCCCGCCGAGTATCTCTTCAACCGTGTCATGTCAGGTAATGCCAAAAAATGACGTTCTGTAATGACTAATTATGATAATCGCATCAAAGACTGCGCTGAATTTTAACATTTAACAAGCTCCAACTATAATCAGCTATCATAACTTCATGGAGGTCATGGAGGACTAAAAGGCCTTTTCTCCCAGAAACACTGTTGGCAGCAGGTCTGTGGTTATATTTGTCTATCTCTCTCCTTACTGTCAATGCTGGTAGGATAACTCATTTACATTCTAGGCTGCGGTGATCAGATATCCATTAGACCTTGTAGTGTGTGTACGTGTGTGTGTGTGTGTGTGCTTGTGTATGTCATGATCACTTCTCCTATGGCACATTAAAATCTTGATCGATTGCAATCTGACACTTGACAATCATCTCCTTCTGACCTTTGTGGATTGTGTGGGTGTGTGTGTGTGTGTGTGTGTGTCTGTGTCCTTGTGTGTGTGGCCAGCAACAGAAGGTCAACAGTCAGGTATCTGTTTAAATTAAAGTTCCAGAGCCATTATTAACACTTGTGTTGTACACTGACATTCATTTTTTTCTTAATTACCCCTAAGAGTGTTCATAGAAATGTTTTATAAATTAACTACTCTAACTGCCCAACGCCACTGCGCAAGACGTGTTGTTCAGAGCTGTTTATTGCATCTATGGACTGGTACCGTTCCTTCTCCCTCTCTGGGGTTAATCTGATTCAGAATGTAGTCATGCTGCTCAACAGTGATTGTTCAGATTTGTGATGTCAGTTGAGAAAATGGATACAGACTCACAGTCCCTCGACACTGCAAGGTGAAAATCTCTGTCCACGAGAAAGTCATTTAACCCTTATTGCTCCCCGGTCATTGGTGTAAATAAGAAACTGCTCTCAGCATACACACCTGTAAAAACATAATAGCTGGTAAAACATTCCCCAGAGGTATAATGACAACACATGGCAAATTGGGAAAAGAAGTCTCTGAGCTTCTTAGTTCGAGACCCTCTGTTCTAGTCCGGTCCCTGTCTGGCTGACAAGGTGATTAAACAGGGCTGGGGTGAGGTGGTCCTTAATGCTTTATGCTCATGTCAGTTAACTGCCCTAGATGGTTGGGTGGATGGCCCTCATGATGTACCGGTCCACCTTTACCGCCTGTTGATGTGGATTGGGGGATGAAGTTCATGTGTTTATTATACCCCAAGTCAGTCCGGCCTCCCTCTGAGTTCAGTCAGCGACACATGAAAACGTTGGGTACTCCGAGGAAGTGCGGTGGGCAGACGTACTCAGCACTTACCCTAAGAGGTCCGGAGCCAACTGGTTTTCTGTTGTACCTCGCTATTAATTGCATCCACCAGGTTTCTCAGGTCTAAAAAAAGACCTGGAATAGGGGTTAAAATGGAGAAAGAAAACGGAATAGAAATGGCTTCGAGGCCCGGAGTCGAGTTTGAGTAGGGTATAGGGAACAGGGGCTGGATTGGGGTTCACAGTCCAACTCCTCCAATTCTGCCACTTCCCAGTTCTATCATTACATAGACCATAAAGGACATGAGACATGGGCTGCATCTCAATTCACATGCAAATGCCACTTCTTGCTATGTTGTTTGTTTAGGTTGAGTTAGGCTAAGTTTAACATTGTACACATTGGTCCCCTAATTATGAGTAACAGTCTAGACAACTTCTTTGAGAATAACGTTGCCTCTCATCCCTGAAATAAACCACAGCGTCTTTTAGCGTGCAAACATTCTGTTTACGTCGCTGCATCAGGGAAACGAGACGGGGACCCAAAATGGAGCCATGCGTTGAAACTAAGACCTCTTTCTTTCCTTTGCTGCTGCAGGAACTTCTACTACATCACGATACTTAGAGACCCGGTGTCTCGGTACCTGAGCGAGTGGAAGCACGTGCAGCGCGGCGCCACCTGGAAGACAGCCCTGCACACCTGCGACGGCCGCTCTCCCACGCCGGATGAACTGCCCGCCTGCTACAGCGGCGATGACTGGACGGGCGTCACCCTGGCCGAATTCATGGACTGCCCTTTCAACCTGGCCAACAACCGGCAGGTCCGCATGCTGGCCGACCTCAGCCTGGTGGGCTGCTATAACGTGTCATCGTCCAGCGGCGCCGTCGCCGAGCGGGAGCGCGGCCGCATCCTGTTGACCAGCGCCAAGGACAACCTCCGGCACATGGCCTTCTACGGCCTGACCGAGTTCCAGCGCAAGACGCAGTACCTGTTCGAGC
The DNA here is from genome assembly GCA_016801175.1 of Esox masquinongy. Lineage (NCBI taxonomy): Eukaryota > Metazoa > Chordata > Actinopteri > Esociformes > Esocidae > Esox > Esox masquinongy. The sequence goes on along the minus strand of JACXGI010012348.1, from coordinate 20,324 downwards.
GGACGTTTGGCCTGCGCTTCATCCAGGCCTTCACGCAGATCAACAGCACACGGGCGGCCGGAGTCGGGGTGGGTCAGGGGGTGCTGCGACGCCGCATCGAGGGGCTCAACGCCCTGGACATGGAGCTGTACGAGTACGCCAAGGAGCTGTTCCTCTGGAGGTACCAGTACAGTCGCCAGAAACAGCACCGAGAGGAGAAGCTGAGGAGGCGGAAGGAGAGACAGGAGGAAAGACAGCGCAGAGGCCCCGTCTTCAAACCCAGGAGGGAGGAGATGGAGACACAGGAAGAGGGAGGGGCGGAGGTGGGAGGCGTAGCCACTACGGAGGACTACAGAAGCCAGGTGGTGCGATGGTGAGGCCGTAGCACCGCGCCACGTCTCTCATTTATTGTCAGATTCCCTGTTCTGTCTGCCTGGGGCTGTGCAATGGTTTCAGATGGACGCATTTCCCTTTGACTATTTCTAGTGTTACGGTCAGCATTTTGGTCATCTTATCATGCAGCTGGTTGTTTGTGTTGATTTCTATAAGGCTAGTCTTCTCTTCAAAGTACTTAAATGACTAGGATCCCAAGCTAAAAAAATAAGTACACTTAGAGTATTATTTTGAAACCACTAAGGTTGTACTTTAGTATTCTAAATAGTATTCAAGTATTATTGAAGTACTATTGATATAGTAATACATTAAGTGTGTAAAAATATATTGAAATTACATAATTGGAAATAGCATTTTAGTACACCTACTTATACTCCTAATTTAAAATTACAGTATTCTACTTCACAGTGTTACAGAGGATCTCCAAGGGACTGTTCGTAAAAGAAAATTTGCACCTTGGGTTCTTAAACAATCTGGTTTGCTGGTTACACTTTATTTTGAGAGTCTCAGTTTCCATCTGTAGATGTTCTATAGATATTAATACTATCGACAAACATTCAACAAACAATCTGTTCATGAGCAACTGCTTGTGTGGGTCATGGTTAGGTTGGGATGAAAGTTTAGGGTAAGGGTTAAGATTAGGGTTAAGGTTAGAGCAAAGGTGAAAGTTAGTAGATAGTTAAATTGTTATTGATAGTCACTAGATCTCTGTAGAGTATCTCCAGACACACCTTTAGGACTCTCAAAAAGTGTTAACGATTTTCTCATTATATTTTCATAGGATAAAATTTACAAAACAACGTAAAATCTCTGACCCTACCATACTCTGGGTATTTAGGGCAGTACCTTCATTAGTTTACCTTATAGGTTTGCTTTCTAACTATGACTGTGGGGTTTTACCAAAGCAGTATGTGAAATATGAAGGTATTTTACAGTTGCTGTGCATCAATCTGTAGGAAAGCTGGTTAATAAATGTCTGCAGTGTACCAGTTGTGGATGAAGCCTTCCAAACTCTGTCCTCTTTCTGCTTTTGTTCATAGTGTGGTATTCATGACAAAGAGCGGTCTTGATAACGTGTGTCGCACACACGCACACACAGTTTGATAGCACTCTGTTGAAGATGTTCAAAATAAACGCCTGGGGCACAATAGGCTGGCTGTCTAAACCAATTAGACCCTTCCTACATCACTGGAGAATAGAGTGCCGTTTAGCCATTAGTCGTGGTTCTAGGCAGTTCAGCCTGAAATTGATAATTTAAAGGGTGATTTAGTTTGACTATCGCAGAACAATAAAACGTGGACTGTTGGAATGCCTTTCCCTTTCATCCGTCCACACAGTCACCTCTAGCAGCTGACAACAAGCATTTCCAAACACCGCAGAGAAAACAGAACCATTGCTGTAGTACTTATGTATGTATAGAGGAGATATCAGTGTTATTTACCCAAAATTGCCTTTCTAGAGCTGCACTCTTTTCTACTTTCATCACTGATTCTCAACCTGTCAATCCAATAACAGTGATAGGAGTTGTTTCCCTCTATTACTACCACTTCCTGGAATACCCAAATCTATCGGGTGTCTTCTTCGTCTTTTGTCAAAAGCGTCATTTAGACATCCTTGCAAAAGTTCAGACGAAAAAGCGTCCAGTCCACCTGTTTCCTCAAACGGCACTTGTTCCAACCCTTCAAATAAAATGTTCATTATCTACATTAGCAAGGCTAAAGAGATATAACATAAAGCTTAAGGTTATAAGGATTTAGTATTGAACACTTGGTGCCTTTCACACCCAGCTTGTTTAGTCCTGCTGAATCAAATCACGGAAAGTTTTCCCCCTTTATTCACTTGTCACTGGCTTGCTAGTGTGATGAGTTGCAGAGGACAGACATTCAGCAGCAGTGAAGTGAGAGCAGATCTCTGAAACCCTGGAAGAAGTAATCTATTTTTTTTTATCTGCTTTTAATTCTTATTAATCGAATGGACTAATAGGCAATAGCCAACATCGTTGACAGAAATGATTTGTTCCACTGCTTCCGGGTTGACTAGTTTTGCATGCACATACATTGTGTAATGTGACGCAGTTATACTGGTACCATACGGGGCCCTTTTACACTCTATTGAACGCATTTTAAGAATATACATTTGTCTGTTACACATTTTTATGATCATTTTAAAAGCAAGGCTAAGATCTGTTTAGATAAACACAGAAAGCTTGTTGACTTACATTCCAGTTGACTTATATCAACAATATCTGTACTTTCCAAAAGACAGTTATAGAAATCTTCAGATAAATAGAGAGGTATGCAGGGAGAGAGATAACCAGCAAGATAATTATGAGTTTGTGGAAAGAGTGTGCATGATAGTTGCTTGTAGTTCCACACATTTCCGCACATTTACTCTGTTGAATATAACGCACTACCTCAGGCGCTGACTTCAACATGTGAGCGCACCTGTCAGTCACAGTGATCTCCTAGCTACAGCCAACTTGCCCCCAGAGGCAGAGAATCGACCACGCCTCTCAACAAATCGCTTGACGATTACTAGCGTTACTAAGCAACAACTTGCTTAGTAACGACTTGCTTAGTAACGCTAGTAATCGTCAGAATCGAGTCAGTGCAGATACTTCAGACCGGCAAATCGGGGAACTTTGGCTCGCAACACGTTCCCGCCCCTTTTTTTGGGGAAAACAAACGACACTCGCCATAGACATTAATGTAAAATAGCAGTACAAAACAACACTAGAGAACCACCAGAATTAAATTAGTTTATAAATGACCCCAAAAAAACATTGTCAAGCCGATATATGATCTCTATGCCTGTCATAGAATGCGCAAGATACATAGAAAATATTTGGTCCATCTTAAATCATGTCCCTTCAGTCACCCACTGGTGCAATAACCCCACTCTATGGCCAGATGTGTCCTACCCGGACATTTTTCCTACATATTGAGTCTCCAGGTAAGCAAATCACCAGTGAAATAGTTAACTTTTCATTCCTGCTTTACAAATAGTATGCAAGCTAGCAATAGCAATGTGCTCTGACTCTGTCAACTTGAACTAGCTAGCCTTCGGCGGGATGAATGGAGGGTACGTAATCCGGATGAAGTCTGTAATTTATTTGGAACCCTGAAATCACTATACATCGAAGTTAGCTAAATTTAGCATTTAGAAGTTAGCCTTACGTAGCGATGGGCTTTTAGTTACCTAACCACGGGGATATTTATAAATAGCTATCTGGCCATAGCATATTATTGTTAAACAGACAGCGTACCTAAGTGAGTTCTTAACTGATACAAAATGTTTTCCACAAACAGTGTGTGGAGATGCAGGGTCTTCCCGGCGTTGTCTTCCATTCGTATGGCTTGCACCAACTAAAGACATTTTATCAGGATTTTTTAGGACATGTCAGGGGAACAAATTTGAGATAAGGATTTTTTGTTTTATTGTTGTTACATCCAACTACACAGCAACTATTCGGCATAACAAGCGTTATTATTTTGACGAGTTTGTCTTGTTTACGCTATTGTACTCCACGCAGGATGCGGATCCGTTTTCTCCGAAAAAAAGGGCGAGGAGGTGAGCCTACTCCGGATGACGCATTACGGGTTCTAACGTATGGTTACTAGGCTGGACAGACAGAAGGCTGGTCTTTCTTACCAATGCAAATAATGAGTTGTCTATGATCAGAGTTGGTGTGGTGCATGATAATTGGAGACTGAAAATAGGAGACAAAATACTCTTGTGTAACTGGCGTGTACACGTGAGAAACCTAAAGATGCAGTTTGCAATTTCTTTCCGTGGGCATGTGAAATGGAGGTTTAAAAACATGTTATTAATCGCTGAAGTCCAAGACTACATCTTTAAGTTTTCATTATTTAACACTGCTCCTGTAAATTTCCATAACTGAAACCACAAGGTAGCCTATCAACTTGACGTCCGGAATCTAATGTTACTCCTGTAAGGGCTTTGAAAGGACACAACTGGAAAAGTTGAACTGAAACTGGAGATAGGAGGTCCATTTTGCACGCATTGGTCTTTCTTTATATTAACATTCAAATTTAATTTATTGTCTTTAACGCCTCAGCATCTTTCTCCTAGTGTTACAGCACTAAGACCCTATGCCAATGTCTGCTTCCCCAGCAGAGTTACCCTAGGCCTTTTTTGCATTAGATTAGGGGTCTCCAACTAGTGCTGTGCCAATACAACGATTTAATGTAAAATCGCGATTCTTTTTTTCACAATATTGTATCGATATTCTGATCTCTAGAATCGATGTTTATTTATTTATTCTGCTGTCGACAGCCGTCTTTTAAATTACTGTAGCGGTGGCTGAACGGGCCTGTTTCTTTAACAATAATAGTTGTGTGTATATAACACAAAACCTACCTGATAAAAGCCTGTTACTGTATTCCCATCTCGTCATTAATAAGAAATCAGAAAAGGGCATGCTGTCATTTGACTTTGTTTTTTGTTTTATTAATTTCCTTACTCAAAATGCTATCGCCAAAGCGGCCACGACTTTTTAAGTTAAAAGAAATTGTTTCTGTGTTGTTTGGTGATACGATGTTAGAAACGTCCTTGAAAGCGATAATGATGTCGAGGTGAGTAGGAAATAAACTGTGGCTATACGTTTTGTGTTGTCCATACTTTATGCTGTGAAATGTTGGTAATATCCTCTAGATGACAACAGCAACCCTGTCGTGATAACTTTATAAACAAGCACATGCAGCTGTGGAGCTCAAATGGTTGCTTGCTCAGTCTGGTAATGGAAAGAGCTGTAGTAGCTGTGTAGCCGGCTGACTAGTTGGTTGTTTTCTAGCATTTCTTCCGATTTCATTTCAAATATGGATCATGCCATTGCTAACTAGACAACTAATTGTCCGGTTTGTTTCGCATGTCAGACTAAAATAAAGTTGTCTGCGCGCAAATGTTTCGCTTGTGCAGCAACAAGCTCTTACTTTCACTAGCTAGCCAAGAAGCAGTAATGTTGTGCTTCGCTGACGACGTTGTCACTTGATCGCGATGATGTCCTGCATCTGCCAAAAAATGTACGCCACATACTTCCCCTTATCATTTATAAAAACTCGTATGTCTTGAGATTTGCCTTGTGCTTGCTTTATTATGATCATATTACCTGTACGGACCTAAGTTGACTGCTGGTTCAATCTCGTCGCAATATATCGTTTTATGCAAACTTAGACATTCGTCCTTTCTATTGATTGTTAATGGGAGAAAACAAATTATATTATTCAAAGTTATATTAATGTGTTGTCAAATTAAAGAAGAGTACGTGCTCTTTAAAACAAAGTTAACATGTAATTGTAATTTGGTTTTGGTTATTGTGCTGTCTGTTTGTTTGAAATGAGTGAGAAAATCTATTTTGAGAATTTTTAGTAATCAACAGCAGCATTCTAGAATTATATTGGGGTCTAAAGGGTTAAATTTAGAATTCTAAGTCATTTCAAATTGTGTGGTTCTTTTTTTATTAGGGGTTGCTCATGGGGATTTGCCAAAGATTGTCCTTTCAAGTATATAGCCTAATATTATTTGAGGTTTTCTTTAGCACTTCAGTAAGAATCGTGATGTATTGACTCGTAAGGTGTATCGTGATACATATCGTATCGCAAGGTACTTGCCAATACCCACCCCGATCTCCAACCTTCTCTAGTATGACAGCTGAAATGACCAACTTTTCAAGCTTACTATTTATTTCTAGCTTTCATATAACACATTACAGCACATTCTGCACTTCTCTCTTTCTCTTGCAACTCTTCCCTAGATCGTTCGGGTGCTGTGCTCTAGATTTTCTTTCTATATACCTGGCAAAATATTATTTCCCCATAAACTCTAAGGGGTGTCCTTCTATTCTGTTTTTGTACCTCACATCTAAATTGTGGATTTTTGGATCCCTGTTAATTGAGAATCTAGTGAGGGAGGAATAGCCAGCCTAGCGATGGTTGTGTATACAGGTGAGCGTGCTTTACAGTTCTGAGATGCTGCTAGAAAGTTGAAAGTATGATACCATCAGATTGGTATCACGTAACAGGAAGACATGCTCACTGCACAGACAGAGGCAATGCAACTTTTTAAGCCAATTATGGGTGGACGTGGGAGTGAAAGATAGATGGGATAGTATCAGGGAGTTTGTGGTATCTCATACTTGTTCAGTTTCCTTAAGACGGTTTGCTGTTTGCTTAGTTAATCATAAGTGGGTCTGATCAGTGACACCAGTATTTTACTCTGGAATATTGACTGACCTGCCATACAGAACGGTAGTGTAACGGCCGTCCACGACCTGTGCCATGCCAGTTGTCACATTTCTATGTTCTGTTCTAGTTTTTCTGTTTCTTTGTTCAGTTTAGTCTTGTTGGTGTATTACATTTGCCTGTGCCTCGTTAACCCCTTGTTAAGTCCCTATTTAAGTCCCACCTGCCCTAGTGTTTCTGGTCAGTCATTGTTTAATGTCACCGTCTGTCTCCGCGTTTATGTTCCTGAGAGCAAAGCATTGAGTGTAAGTCAGTCTTTTGATTAAAGAGCCTTTTATTTACATGCCTATGTGCATGTGTCCTGCCTTGGTGAGACTCAACAGTACAGCCTGAAATCGATGTACATACTTGTACAAAGGTACAACCTCAAATCAGTGTACATTGACTAAAGCAAAATATTTTTTATGGTTTTTAGGTATTTAATAAGTTGAATTGAAAGAAAATGCATTATATATAACATCCTGAAGAGAAAAAACATGATTATGTCGTTTATACTGTTTGAACTGTTTCTTTGTTAGGAGGTTGTTCAATGGTTCCGCATACCGTGCACATTGATGAGAAAACTTCCAAGTAAAAGCCGGAAATATTACTACTTCTTCATTCCCAGGCAATCCCTTCCTCTGTAATACATAGTGTTAGTCAAGCTTTAAATACTTTAAACAAATAACAAATACCTGCCTGTGCAAACACAGGGTATTTACAGCACATCTAAACATTTGTTGTTTCTGGCAAAAAGCCAAGCATATCATGTTTCTCTGTCATTTCAGGGGACTGCTTGAAAACAGAAAGCTCATTGCGACATTGTGTTGTTTTCATTCGGCATTAAAAACCTTTTTTTTATATAAACCATGGCAATTTTGTAAACCTCATATTGGTGTAAACGGTAATACAATCTGTGGAAAAGGTTAGGTTTAACAGGAATAACAAAATACTTTAAAAGTACGTACTATAAACACAAAACAAAATTTCAAAGGTATTTGTATAGTGGCAAAATGTCTTGTCTATTCCAGCACAGTGAATTTGACATTACACAATGACTATGTGGTGTCTGCTTTAAGTGTATTTTCATCAACATCTAATATACCATTGAAAAATGACAGCATGTTTTGTATATACTGTAGTCCCTCTGTTTCAGGGTGTACGAAAAACTGTTTTTAAATGAGCTGGCAGCATTACTACACACACAAGAGATCTGTCAGTACCCAGTCTTCATTCATTGCATTTGCATTTGAAGTATGTTGCTGGTGTCTGGACCTGAGGACCAAAGTATCAGTGCAAGTCACGCTGGCCATAATGAGGCTGATTTGTGTAAATTAATTGATCAAAGGCGTAGCCAAAACATTGACGATGCCAAAATCAACTGTCTGGTTGAAATGGCAACTGACCCGATAGATCAAGGAACAGCTCTATAGTGGATGACCAAAGAATGCTCACCATTATGAAGAAAAAAAAACTGTTTGACAGTCAGGAATATTCTCCAGGAGGTAGGCATTGATTTGTCAGCCACTGCCTGATACAACCAAGAGCTGAAAATGGCTTCAGTACAGAAAATCACCGAGGAAGATAGCAGGCGGCTAGTGCCATCAACCGGTCACACAGAAGTCAGACCATCAGTGCATGCAAAGGACATGCGACCAAGTACATAACATGACTCTACTGTTCATGACATTAATCTGTGCAAATAGCACCTAACATCGGGGGACTTATCTGCATTGTATACCTGTTGTCATTGTATTATTTAAAATCCAAAGTCATGGAATAAAGAGCCGGCAGAATAATATTAAATAAAACTGAGACATTATTTCGGATTTCCTTATATTTCACGTTGATTGGTGTCCGTATCAGTGGCTGCTATCACTTGGACTGAAGTTGTGTTAGATCCATGGATGGCAGTCAAGGTGGGGTTGGAATGTGTCCCGGCCTTGGCCCAGTGGCCACTGGGGAACACAGCGAGGGCAGCCTGCTGGAACTTTTCTCCTCCCATGGTGTACAATGCCAGGTTGAAGAAGGTGTTGAGCCCCGTCACGGGCCTGGACATGATATACACGGCATTGACCCAGTGCTTCAACATACACGATGAATGTGGGTTCCTCCGGACAGCCACTCTTAGAGCCCTCAGGACGTGGTAGGGCAGGAAGCACGCCACAAACACCGCTAGGACGAGCACAGTGAGGCGGCGTGCGCGTATCTTGCCGGGGTTGTGGGGCCCCTTGGCTAGCTTCCTCCTGATACAGCCAGAACACACCACCACTACCACTAGGGGCAGCAGAAAGCCCAGCACGGTCAGCAGCCAGCTGTACCACCACAGCAGTTCGACTGGGTCGCTGCTGGCAAAGTCCAAACATTGGGTCCTGTTGTTCTGCTCCACCAAGTTGAATATGGTGAGTAAGGGCCAGATCTCCGCCGCAGCGATCGCCCAAACGACCGCGCATGCCACAAAACCCCACCTCTTTCGTTGTACCTCTGGCGCCCTGAGCGGATGCATCACCACGACATATCGAAACACTGACAAACAGGTGAGGAACAGTATACTACCGTACAGGTTAAAGTGGAACCCAAAACGAACGATACGGCACATGAAGTCACCCAGGGTCCAGGAGTCACTGTTGGTGTAGTAGTAGACCAGAAAAGGCAGACTCAGAACATACAAAAGATCGGTTAAAGCCAGGTTGACCATAATGACTTCGCTGGACTTCCACGGTCGCAGTTTAGCCAGGTAGATGGTGATGGCCATGATGTTACCCAGGATTCCCACTGGGCAAATGACACCATACATGATGGGCAGGTAGTAACGTTGCATCAGGAGATCCACACTGGTGCAATTTTGGGAGGATTCGTTCCCATAGTAAATGATGCTGGACATGATTGTGCTGTGAGTGGCGACGCAGGTCCTGAGATACCTAAACAGAGGGTGAGAAAGAATTATACCCTTCTGTAGTGTGAATTATACCCTTATGTAGTGTGAATTATACCCTT
>JACXGI010012348.1:0-10616 GCA_016801175.1 Esox masquinongy | reverse complement strand
AACTTATGCTACGCATCGTTTAAGAAAATACTAGCCACCTAGCGCGGAGCATACTAACATGCACTAAGATTAGAAACATTGTACTCATAAAAAAAACATCCTTCAAGTCAAATTATATATTACACATGAACCCAGAGAAGCTGTTAGTATTGCTGCAACTTACCGTCAGTCTGTCACAGTGCGTTCCCACATCTGTTTCTCAGAAATTACTTCTCTTCCTACTGTCCCTTAGGCAACAACCACTTCATGTCACTTCTTTCACCGCCTCCTACAGTTGAATGTACGGGCCCCACAATGAGATAACGGCTGTATGTGACTCATTGTGCCTCTGTTGGGTGCCACCTTATCAGTTTAAACTGTTTAACACCCTGTAGTAGTATATTGAAACTCTTATTTCCGAAAACTCTTTGTTGGATTTTTGAGAACACAGTTACTGATGATTTGATTAGGATGCGTGAGTAATGGTTTTGTTCCAATGAAACATAATTTTAACTGGATTAATTTCACGTATGCCACGTTATCAACATAGGTGTATTTTAATCATGTGAACATCATACTAAAATCAACTCTAAGGGCCTTTGTTGAGCTTCAAAATACATTTCAAATACTTTAGGATGATTTTGATGTGATATGTGAAAAATGCCTATTTAACTTATCGGTCTCGGATGGGATTTGTGTCAGAAATGCAAAAATTTGAAATAAAAATTTTAAACAATGCCAGTGAAATTAATCCAAATAATTTATTCATGTCACACTTTATACATAGACTGCTACAGGGTAAGGACAAAATTTCTTTCCATTTATTAAACTTCAGGGGAAGAATAAGGATTTCATACTGACTAGGATGTCTTATTTTCTATTAACCTTAACTAGTATTTCCTCTGTGAGGAATTGTCTGAGTTGTTTTCAGAGGTGATCTGATTGGTCAAAATACCAATTTGTAAAAATCTGAATCGGCTGCCTATATGAAAATATGTTTATGGTAAAAACAGATTTTGGTCAAACATTTGACCAAATACATAGCTGCAGTTTTCAGTTACACAGTTCTAAACAGTGCACCTTTACTGTGTAATCCAAATCTGACTTTCTATGGACTACAGTTTAAGCATTGTCTTCTTTAGTGAACTGGTGTGGACTGATTTAAAATATGATAAAATATTTAATCGTTGTTACACATCTTGACAAGGAAGCCTTGACCCGCATTAAACAACGGCGTTGCCAAATAATTTTCTCATTATCAAATGACTGTGTCAAAATGAAGAAAACGACCCCTGTAAACATCCAATGCTACTAGCAAGTTATTTACGGATTCGAAATATGATGTACTGTATTTTTTTTTAAAGTACTGTAGATAGGCCTAATCGGACATAACTTTAATAATTTGTGCCAAGTATAGTGCCATTGTTAAAATACCAAGGAAAACTAGTAAAACCGGACAATTTGGCATGCGATCAAATGGATAGTTTGAAAGAAGAAATCTGACTCAGTAAGATCACAACACCATTCATTCCATCATTGTTGGTTTAATTAAAACGGATATTTACACCATTACCGGACTACTTGCACCACGAACACCGCCAGGATGAGCACGGTGAGTCGGTGTGCACGTATCTTGCCGGGGTTGTGGCAAGTTCCCTCCGGATACAGGCGTAACACACCACCACCACCACTAGGGGCAGCAGGAAGCCCAGTGCGGTCAGCAGCCAGCCATACCACCACAGCAGTTCGACTGGGTCGCTGCTGGCAAATTCCAAACACCGGTTCCTGCTGTTCTGCTCCACCGTGTTTACCATGGTGAGCATGGGCATGATAGCTAAATCATTATTTCACAAGGTTATAATGTCAAGGCTTCAGCAATGATAGTCAATACAAAGTTGACTAATGAGGGAATACATTAAACCTGGCACCAATTTATTGCACCTAACTACATTACACGCAAATACTGAAATATGTTTAGATCAAAATAGATTTTTTTTTACTAATTTCTCTGTTGCCAAAATAATCCACCACACAGATGTTGAGAAAAATTCAGACATTGGCAGTGGCCAGAGATGGAGGTACTTCTTACTGCAAGTAAACTGTGACAAAATGGTCTGTGTTGCATCCAGCAACCTAATATGCCCACAATGCTTCTGTTTGTTTTTGTGTAAATCACTGCAAAATGAACAAAATTGCTAAACAGTAAAATGTCAACTTTGGTACTCTTCATTAGGCCCAGGTACAGCACTACAAGTCAACATTTTTATTTAGTGCATCCTATGGCACTCTTGTCTTTATCGTCCAAAACACTATAACGCATACCTAGTTAAGAAAAAGCCAACTAGAAACGGAAAGAAGAATGTGGAATACGAAGCCCACCTTGTAAGTCCCCAGGTCTTATCAGACATTATGGGAAAAGACATTGATATACTGTAAATATTATACATTATATTTTTCAGACCAGCAGAGGTCACTACTGTGCACTGTGTTGAGAAATCATACAGTCATAAACAGTTTCCCAAGCCTCGAGGGATTTCAGGAAGTTTCTGTTGTCCATCACTACTTAAGCTTTTCCCATACCAATATAACTGGCGTGTCAGGCCAAATGTGGTCTTCTATACTCTTATCCACTACCCTGAAAGTCATCCATCCACTCATCCTATGTATTTCTGTGTTGTTGTACGTACAAATTACATTACATGCCCTCAAATTCTCCCTTGAACAACAGCCTCTGGTGGCTCCTTTCACCAGCACAGACCTCGAACAGTAATGTCTGACACCAGCACAGACCTCAAACAGTCATGTCTGACATCCATTATGGGCAAACACAAGCTGGACAGTGTGCATTGAGCAGTGACACGCACGAAGGCCTCAGAATAACATTACAGCCAAATTTGATCGTTAAGGATTGTTGATATCTCCAGGGAGTACAGTACTTCCTCCTCACCGTGGTTCAATAGGTCGCCTAAGTGTCAACATGCATGTTTACGTTGTCTGACCTAGGTTGGGTACGGACATCCATTAATGACCCTAGAAATGAATGACTGTCAGAAGCATTAGAGGTTATGGGACGTGTTCTCTAATGTCACAGTGCAAAGTGAATTATGTGAATTATGTATGTAAACCTGTAATGTTGTGAAGATACAATGACTAAAATGTGACTAAAAACGTTTGCATTTCAGTCATTGTATTTTTTTCACTATTAAATAATGAATATTTAGGCTACTTAGTTCCATCATGTGCACATTCAGATAGACTACTAGTATAGTTAAGGCTAACTACACTAGTCTTGTTGTCCAGAGCTATAGTAGACTTATAAAAAAGGACAGTGACAAAACAGACGAAAGGGCTGAGAAAATGAACACTGACTTGAACCAAACTAGCCACACATGACTGCTGTAACTCTACATTGAAAACAACCAAAACAGTTTTTCAACACATTTTTATTTTACAAAAAAAAAAAAAAAGATAGCTAAATCGTACAATTGTTTGGGTTTATAAACTATAACGATGCAGTTTTCACTGAAGCAAAGCAGATGCTGTTTTTATTGTACAGAAAATTCACCTGAGGCAAATGCATAACTCAGGACACAATTAACCGACAGGAGTCCGAATTCGAGATGGCATGTCGCCGTGACGCCCCCTGTATTGCTGAGGTAAAAAGACAACCCGGGGAGGTTGGTGTTACCGACCACCGGGTATCATGAGGGGGTCACAGGCGGGGCCTCAGAGTTTGGGCATCTTGGCAACGTTGAGGCGCATAGATACGCAGGAAGCCCCGGCAGCATAACGCATCTCTCTCAACATCCCACTCCATTCCTTCTTGTCCTCCTCAAACCTAACACACACACAGAGAAAATGACACAGTAATGAGGAACAGAACAGGCCATTTGTGTTGTAGGCCACCACTGACCCTACCCTTCACTCCAGCTGTAGCCTTCCCTTAGTTTTTGGCTAAAATACATTCAGGTAACAAATGATTACAAACGAACTAAGACTGATTGGCTCGTATTTGTTTTCCGCAAGGGAAAAAAAGGCAATCGAAACACACTGAACTGTGAACAAACAAGCCCTTGAATGTGAGCTAGTGTCAGGGCTCAGAGATGCCTGAACCAGGATTACACAACTCTGCTCCTGAAGGTCCCACACATTTCAAGTTTTTGTTTCTACTTGCTCATTAACTGCACTCACCTGGTATCCCAGGGGTCTGAATAAGTCCCTGGTAAGAAGGAGAGGATGAAAAAGTGCTTCGACCCTCCAGTGACCAGAACTGAATAGCACTTGCCTATATGTTGGTTTTAGCTCAACTGTCTTGTTACATGAAGAAGCCACATGTTCAGACTGCGGTCGGCCACACAAACACATTTGAGGGTGCGGACTTACTGCCAGATATCAGTGACCTCTGCCGGGACCATCTCCTTGTTGTCATTCTGGACGATGGTAAAGCCTCCCACAGCATACAGACTCCCCCCACTGCTCAGGAGGTTTACTGAGCTTCTCTCCTGGGGGAAGTCTGTAAACTCTTCCCATCTGGGAAGGAAAGAAGAGAAAAAAGCAGGGGAGGAAAGAAAGATGAAGCAAGGGCTGAGGGGCATTAGCGGGAAATATTGTCAAGGTAATTCATTACACTCATGGCCAGGAGTTTTTCTTGACTAACAAAAACTAAGCAAGTTGACCATCAAGAAACAGCAAATAGCAGTCTGTGTAATTTTATTTTGTCTTCACTAATTGGTGTTACGACCAATCAGAGCAGCTCTGAGAAAGATTTAGCATGAAAAGATCCTATGTGATTGGTCAAGAGGCACATGAGTGGGGAAAATAAAACATCACAATTGGCCTGAATGTACGCGTGACGTTATAGTGAATCATTTTGAAACGGGCAACTACTCATCAAACGTATTCTTCAGAAAAAGAACCCAACACACTTGTTTGTTCCAAAGTTGTAGACTTCAGATGCAGCAGTGAGGCCTTCCTCGTTGACTCCGCCTACCACCACAATTTTCCCATTGTGAACAGTGGCTCCAAACATGGCTCTGGCCGTCTTCATGGCAGCCAGCTCCCTCCACTCTGACTGCTTGTGGTTGTACACAAACATCTTGTTCAGGGCTTTGCTGTACGGGATAATCAGACACAGGTTGGTCAGACCCCCGGTAAAAGATGGCAGCATTCAGATACAATAAATCCGATAAAATGGTATTGAGCAGATTCTCATATATGACCCAAAGAACACATTATTTTCAGTACTGAGAACTTTGAGTGACTGCGTCAATGCACAGTGAAAACAATAGCTTCCACAACAAACACCGCGGTCTAGCATGCCATGTGTTTAGAATGACAGATCACAAACAGCTGCAGCTCGCAAACAAATGTGAAGACACTTACTTGTCATCTGTCTTTCCTCCAAGGCAGTACACCAGGCCTTTATGAGAGACCACGGAATGACCGTGGATCTTCAGGGGAAGCTTTTTGGTCTCACTCCACTTCATCTTCCTGGGGAAAGGAATGGCAGGAAGGAAGCGTCAAACCCCACTCACCTCTACAGCCGAGGGACACGCCGTGAAATCCTACACGCGTCTAATGCAGCGACTGAACTCAAGACCTTTCACTCACTGGACATCGTAGCACATCACAGAGTCCAGGGACTCGTTGCTCTGCAGGTCTTTTCCAGCAATGACGAAAAGCAGGTGTTCACTCTCTCCCATGCTGAACAGAGCTCTGGGGGAGGGCATAGGGGGGAGAGCTACCCAGTCAGCTGCAAGAGTGTCCAACTAAAATAAAAGACGGTTGAATGAGCCAATGCCTCCATTTCAAACTGATATCATGAGTAAAGGCAGGGTTTTGTTCTTCTGACATGTCAAACGAAAACATCTGTTCTGGTAATGAGTTAATATGCACGCACACGTAATGAAATGAAATGTAAAAGCATGAAAAGAACCAACATTTCAATACGGTATGGGTTACCTGATAGAAGTAGCACTGTAGGGGTGCGTCCTTGTCCTCTTCGTCCACAAACAGTCCTCCGACGATGTACAGCTCGTTCTTCTGTGACGTCAGGCTGACGTGGTTCCGGGGGATCTGTTCCGACAAGGCTGTCAGGAAACACTCGTTCTCGTTGACGTCGTATGCCACCGCCGCCGTGTCGTTGATCATGAGAATCAGCTCGCGGGCGTACATGCCATGGCGACGGTTGTCATTCAGGAAACCGGGGAAAAGGTCCTCCTCTTCGGCCTCGTCACCTTTGCCATCCTCCCCCACTTCTCCTGCTTCCTTCTTCGTCTTCTCCGGGAGCTTTCCCTGGAAGGCGTCTTTGACCGCCTGAACTTTCTTCATGAGCTCCGGGTCAGCCTTGATAATCTCGTCCGCCGCAACTTTTTCACTGAAGTATTTCTCCGGCATCAGACGGAAGCGGATGCACTCAAAGGCGTCGCTTAGTACCTTCACACGTTTTTCCTTGTCGTGGCGGACCCAGTTCATGAGGGCCTCGAACACCACCTCTTCTTTCTCCACATTGACCGAGTCGCCACCGATAATGGCAAAAAGTTCATGAGGGGCCAGCTGAAGGAACTCCTCGTCTTTGGAGAGGATCTCGAAGCGGTCCGCGATGTAGTCACGGGCAGATATAGCCAACCGGGGCACATTGAGGACCAGGCCCATCCTGAAGATTGCCAGGCAGTTGGTCAGAGAAAGCTTTTTCTGAAGATAGTTAACGCACACGGTGAAGACCGAAGGAATCTGGAAACGATTGGCCACGGCAAATATGTCCTGCACATTTTCATCAGTGAGGTCGATCTCTGCCGAGTACAGATAGGTGATGATCATGTCCAAAATGGAGGGGTTGACGTCGTCCAGGACCACTTCCTTGGTGGCTTTCACCTCCGTGCCGTCTTCTGAGAAGAATATCTCCCTGAAGTAGGGGCTACAGGCGGCCATGATGAGTTTATGGCAGGGAAAGCTCCGGTCTCCCACTTTCAGAGTGCAGTCCACAAACTTGTTCTCATTCAGCAGCTCCTTGAGTCCATCCTGGAGTAAGGTGCTCTGAAAGAGGCGCAGCTCCTCCTTGATGGCTTTAGGGTCCATGGTGTGGAGAAATCAGTGGCTTGTGGACGGTACGAGATGGTGGCCACAGGTCCTTTTGGCACCCAATCCAGGGAAGAAAAGGCAGAGCAAAGAAAAGTTCCCAGTCTGAAGCGCCCGCTTGCCTGCTGCAATTTAATCCTGTCCCCTCTAAATATAGACACACGCCTGCCTCAGTCGGTAAGAATCCAGCATCGACCAATTCTGAATGCGGAGTCCGACTCAGGCAGCTGTCACAGACTGAAAGTAGCAACTGCGGTGTTCCGGGGTCTAGCCGAGTAGCATGATTCAGCCAACACGGTGTTTAGTTGTGGCCAAATGGTAATGATGTCAAATTTCCAGGTTCAGTTTTTCCTAGGATGGGGGGGGGCTTAGGGCGCTTAGCACATCCGTTCTGTATCTTAATGGCTTTAAAGGATTACAGTTTATGTTACTTTCTTTCATTAACTTCCAAAATACAGTTCATTAACTTCCAAAGTGTGATACCTCTCAATTCAACAATTAGCAGTGCAAAATCCGAAAATCGCCACTGTATACAGTTTAAAATCACGTTGTACATATATTGCAACGTCGGGTTGATTTGAAATGAGGCCAAAAACTGAAGAGGCTTTTTAGTAAGAACAGTCGAGAAGCACAGAGCAGCAGCTGTGCCTACAACAGGTGACGGACAGTTTTCTTCACCTATCAGCACTCCTCTTCCCCATGGTTTATTATTTAGGTCAGCTAACAGGGGGGCAGGACCGACTTCAAGCCCTGAATATAGCCACTTTGTTTGGAATTATCTCGTACTCGCAGAGTAGGCCTATCATCTCTGGAAAACTCATGTGACCTCAGTGACTACGTGGAGAAGGTTGCTGGATACCCTAAAGATAGACCGTTTCGGCAGGGGTGTCTCACATGAAATATCTGTGAAGTGTGAGCAGAGCGCAGTGTCACCTGTCTAGTGTTAGAAATGGAAACATGTTATATGGGCTGTCCTGGAAACACGAAGCACTTCCTAAGTTAATAGAAGGTACAGTTTAGAAAAGTCTTACATTATCCTTGTTTGTGGGTCATTCTTCAATTTGATTGGTATTTGGAAAAATAAATATATTTTCCAGATATTGTATTCATATACTTGGTTGAGTCACCTTGTCAGTTTGCTAATATGGTAGATAAATACGGAAATAAATTTTATTTTTGTGATAACATTGTGCCACCAGACCTTTTTAAATAGTGGCTACAAATGCAGATCAATCCTTTCAAAAATTATTTCATAACCATTTAAAATACGATTAATCTTTGTTTTTTGTGACTAACACCTAGTGCCAATATACTTAGATACACTAACTTGTTAACAGAATCCTCAAATTAACAAATACTTGTTTAAAACCCATTTCTTGATAACCGTTTGTCTCTGGACAGAATTCTCAAAGCCCTTGTACTTTCTTTTAATAACAGATTTCTAAGGCAATAACAATGACAAGGAATTAAATCAAACTGATGGACAAATTCTACTGGTAAAATAATGTTTTTTAATAACTTTTTTTTAATCTATACAATATGTTCACTGTTAAACGTGAAAGAATAAGATATCTCTAAATCCCGAAAACATGTCACTACACTGCTACACATCAGTGGGACAAGACAATCTGCTAGCCCCAAGGGGTTTTACAATGAACACAAACAGATATTTGAGTGTGAAAAGATTTACATATGTTTTCTTATTAAATAACAGTTAAATAAAACAGGAAAGTTGTTATTTTAAAGAGTTTTCACGGTGCCAGAGTCAAGGAACAACCAATACCACAGAAAGTCAGTAATCAACCTTGTATTAATTTAAAGGTTAGGCAGTTTAGTTACATTCAGCGACATTGAATTACCATCTATGAAAAGTCCTTTTGTCAGAGCATGATACGTTTGTGTGTCAGATACAGTATCTGCACTGTACACGTTTTATAAGTGGGTGACATCTCAAAACAAAGAAATGGTCATAGCTGAAAATAAAAGACAAGTCTAAGTGTGATCTCTATTCAAACACGAGTACACTTGTCTTCAGTAGAAACGTGCGTGTCAGAAAAGCCACTATGAGGCAACGCAACTTTCCACCAGTAGAGGGCACTATCACCCTGCAGCAACCTTAAACGGGGGTGACATTGTCTACTGTCATGTGGACAACTGTCCACTTGGGTTCTGGCATGATATACTCCACCAAATCAGACAAACATTAACAAAAAATGTATTCGTATAAACATAGATTAAAAAAAAACAACAACATCAAAATGCACTGAAATATCCCGAAAAATGTAAGACAAAAAACCTTGACCCACTGAAAACTGTAAGAACGTATAATAAACGTGTAGATATTTCACTGCTATAAATTGTTAGCTCCGTTTACGGACAGTATACTGAGTGGATTCAACATTGGTTCTTCTTGGCTGTGACGTTATTTGCTCGTAGTTCCTGTAAAGGTGTTAATCCGGGGTCACAAGCAACATGAATAACATTACTGTATGAAAATATTGTCACCAATTTTTTTATTCCTCAGTTTGAACAATGAAGTTATTACGGCTACGTTAACAATATAAAATCAGTGATCGGCTGGAGGCAGTTGAGGTGAGACACGATATACATATTCAACAGATGCTATCAAAACGGTTAAAGACCTGTTTTGACACTGTAAGCGGTATATGTTTAATTAAACAGTGTCTAGTACGCAAAGCTGTACTTTCTACTATTTCTTGACTACATACCTGAGATAGAGTACATCAAGGATTCCCAACCTAGGGGATGGTCCTTTGAAATGGTGCTCCTAAGCTTCCCTGGACCTTGCCTGACTTGATTTTTCATTTTGATTCATATATATATATATATATTTTAATGGGGTGTCATTAATTCCATTTTTTTTTTAATTGTATTAATATAATAGGCCCTCAATGCAAACATTACCCACAATGCAAACTTCAAGGACATATTCCCGATATGTTCACACCTGGTGGAAGTTGGATGCCCTGGCTAAATTCACTGAACGTAAAACAGTGGTGGAAAACGTTTGTGGACCCCTGGAGTACATGGACTGTTTCATTAAAGAATATGATATGATGAGCTATCCCATCAGTTTGAATGAAAAATACATTTATGAAACAGAACAAAATTGTAGGTAAAGTGAAAATTCAACTCAGTGACTGGAATTAGAATAGGGACATGTGTAATAAGTGCTTAGAGTTTCATTAGGTAGGTGATGGAAACTACGGGGTTGGGCGTGTCAAAGGAGCATTTATCCAGTAAGTTCATTAAGTTTCCTTCCATTTTGAAATAGATGGAGCCATGTAACATCAGTTCAGCAACTGACAAATGTCTATTTGTACCTCAGCGAGTGAGAAAACAGCCAGTGGGGACACGAATTCTCAGCCTGCTTTAAATACGACACGTGAAAACATTCACACAAAAAAAATCCTCAATACCCAACAAACGGAGCACAATCGATGAAGGACGAGCTACACAGAAGCGTCTCTGCTCACCACGCATGTCCTCTGGCACTCCTCCTCGGTGTCAAAACGGTTCTGGTTCCCCTCGCACCCTCC
>JACXGI010012347.1:0-22910 GCA_016801175.1 Esox masquinongy | reverse complement strand
GGTCAGGGGACTCTGTGTCCGGGGGGCTCTGGGTCCGGGGGGCTCTGGGTCTGGGGGGCTCTAGGTCCGGGGGCTCTGGGTCCGGGGGACTCTGGGTCAGGGTGCTCTGGTTCTGTGGATTCTGGGTCTGGGGGGGATCTGGGTCCCTGCTTTAGGGTCGAGCATTTTATAATGCACAATATAGCAACACCCTTCGTGACGGGAAAACCAAACGTCCCTCATTAGACGAGTTCAGGTAGACCTCCAGGTGGTGCCTTTTCTCACTTGGTTGCCATGTGAACCCCAACCCCTCCGCGTTGGGAATAGCCAGCCGAGGTGACGTCATGTCACGGCACCATACAGAAGAGTCTTGAGACGGATTTAAACGGAAGGAAATTAATGTAGAGTTTCGCCAATTTACATGCCCTTTAATAATCCAGACGTCATCTCTAATAGAGAGGAATGGCAGAGATGATAAAGTAATGAAATATGTTGGTGTGTCCGGGGATGTCTCATAAGATGCTGGAGGGTTGGCTGATTCTATCGAACAGAGCCTCAGACTGGGCCTAAGTGTTGATGTCAGCTTGGCATTTAGCATTAGCAACAGGCTGGTTTGCTCCTTTCATATAAGGCATGGATGTTCGCTATCACCTCCTTCTATTCAGCCACGAGAAATGTACTGCATCCGATGACAGCCTGAAGGCTATACTATTGTCAGTCTAAGCCCTCCACATTCTGTAGAATCCATAAGTCCTTATCAACAAAAGGACACAGGCCAGTCGATTTCTCGGCTAGGGGTCGAGGAGCCCGAAGCGTCGCTAAAAGCATTGACAGCTTTGTGCCGTTGTCAAGGGATTAAAAACAGGTTCTTTCAACTGCTGCTGTAATATTAGGACATCAAAAGTTTGAATGCTGATGCAGAAATTCTTACAGCTCCGTCATTATGGGTTAAACAGAAGAACACCATGCTCTTCATAATCAGTAAACATTAATTTAGCAGTAGAGAGGATATACGCACACACATTGTAAACATGTTGTAAACACATTGTAAACACGCGTGTGTCGCTCAGCAGGTGTTGAGAGGAGACACGTTTTGTTCAGTCAGTAGATTTCAGTCAGTTGTCTCAGTCGTCAGCCTTCCCCAGCTATCTTATTTATGAATCTTGCCTCCCTACACTGGGAGTTGGGAGTGTTCTGCGACGAGGGTTATGTTAGATACAGACAACTCCAGAAGTATTTCAGTGAATTTGAGCACCGAAATATACATGAAAGAAAAGTTATCTTGCAAATTCATCAGACTGTGGTGTCTGTATTTTACTATTTCTTTGAGCTACTTTAGTGCCAATACACAGACTTTTTTTTTTCTTACTGCCATGATTACATTTTATATAAAGACACACCAACCTTTCACTGTGCATTAGAATGCGTCCTCTCGTTACTAAATGTGTAATAAAATGCTATTTTTAAAACACGCAATCTTTGCAATCGGGGTGAAGTCTGATTAAATTAAACTCAGGATTTAGTCAGGGTCAAAAGGGAGTAAGCCGTGACCCTATTCAGAAAGGTTAGTTTTGAAGGGTACAAAGGTACCTGGCTAAAAGGTGGATGATTTTTCTGACCAGTTAAATAGAGTTTGACTTCAGTTATCAAAAGTTTGTTTTCAAACCTGTGTCCTGCTATAGGGATGAAACTGTCTGTCACAACTGATAACATCGTCAACATAAGAACTAAAAATACTTGAATATTGGATGACGCCTTTCATGTTTGTCAGCCGCCATACCGATTCAAAACTTCTAAAATCAAAAAAGGGGATAATGTTAGGTAGCTCATTAGTGAAATAGGTACATTATTACATCCCAATGTTTCAGTTACTGGCAGCTTGCTAATTAAACATGATCAACAAGCAGCACTACATTTATTTTAAATAATGAAAATATCCTATCAGGACTGGCCAATATGTGTAGAAATGTGTAGGTGATGATATTACAACCACTCACTGTAGCTATAATCTCTGAAAACGTTCATCCTGACAAAGGATCTCATCGATCTATGTTTCAGCCCTGTTGAATTCACATTCACAAATTACCATTAATGGCACAGACGGAATCGAGTCAAAAGGCGCCGACACCCTCGTGAACGAGCACCGAGACAGCATTATGAGAGTCTGTTCACACACATAATCCGTGAACAAAAAAAACAGAAAGGATCAGGGATCATTTTACAGGCTGATGCCAGATGAAAATAACCACACCTCTGATAATCTTAATCAGGGATATCCAAGCTAATTTGGAAATGTCCATATATAGAAATGCACGCTGACATGGAGATCCCGTAATCTGCAAAATGTGTCTCCATGCCAGTAGAATGTTGATTGATCTCCTTTAGGAGTCCGCTGGGTAGGGACAGGTGTTGTTTTGCAGTGGGTTGC
The DNA here is from genome assembly GCA_016801175.1 of Esox masquinongy. Lineage (NCBI taxonomy): Eukaryota > Metazoa > Chordata > Actinopteri > Esociformes > Esocidae > Esox > Esox masquinongy. The sequence goes on along the minus strand of JACXGI010012347.1, from coordinate 20,503 downwards.
CAGAACCACCTGGGGAGGTGGGAGGAGGGAGGAGAAGAGGATGGTGGTGTGGGGATGGTGGGTAGAGACAGGGGATGTGGAGAGTTCCCCACTGCCTGTCTGCCCGACTAGCTTTGTCGGGAGGCTCAAGCAACACCATCACATCGGTCGGGATTGAGGAACAGCCTCAAACCAAGACGGCGTGGCTGGGGAACTCTCCGTTATTACATCGCCGTCCGGTTGGAGCTTTTTGGCGATTACCTTCACCTGGATGTTTTTCAGTCCAAAAGGCCTGGGACCATGGCCTTTTGTTTCTGCTCAGGACCATTTCTGATGTTTTTTTTTATTATCGACCAACATGCAGAGTCAGTCAGTGTATCTCCCTCCGCCGTTTCCTTAAATGGGTGAAGGATGAGGGTGAGGGATGAGGCTGGAGATGCAAGACCCCTCACAGTCCTAGACGAGAGCTGCAGAAGCAAGGGCCGACTACGCGTTATATAAACTCTTTACTTTTAACATCGTGTTTCGATATAGTGTTGGTTTATGCTTGCTTTGTTAAAACAAGCTCTATTCAGGTCAAATCAATCAGTGGGAATTTCAGTGATTTCTTCAAGGATAATTGGGTTTCATTGGTTCACAGTTTGATGTGGTCTCATCAAACACAGCCAACACAAAACCAAACCCATTGCCCTCAGGCTTTCTCACCGGACTGGTTCATTCATCTCCTATAGGCTAATAGGACAGCCAGATTGAAGTGGTTCCTTACCGATTGATTGGGGTGACCTTTCCAGTAGCGCGACCCCAGTCAGCCAGGCTACAGTATGCATGTGTTGTGATCTTATCAGGATCCCACCTGCCAGGATAAGAGGCTCAGCATGCTAAGAGGCTATTTGTCATCTCCGGCTTGTACCTGAGAGATTCTCAGAGGGCCGAATATAGACCTTCATTCACATATCTGGAGATAATCTTTACCTTAGCTGTCATTTTTAACATCTCCATTATGTGGACACGGGCTGTGGGTCTCTACAGCTACAGTAAGTTTTGCGGTATTGCAAACACGTTGTTCATGTTAATTTACAGAATTAGCAACAAAATTCTCAACCGCTTTCACCCTAAGGTCTGCCATTCCTTAATCCCTCGAACGGCACGGGCAGCACGACTCAGCGGTCCACCACGCCGACTGGAATGGGAACAACAATTGTCATGGTTACAGTGAGCTCCAGTGCTTCAGGTACTGGTGGAGACATGCCACTGTAAATTAAAGAAGAGAACAAAAGAATGTATGTTGTATGTACATTGGCTGCTTCCGTCCTCCATCTGTTGCCATGACAACACTACGCTGTGACTCAGACTGTTTCTAATTTGAATCCACTGTTTTAGGGTTACAGAAGGGGGGGGCAGCATGAGAGGAAGGAGAGGAATGCTTTGGGAACTGAATGAAACCTTTTTAGTTTTTACCCTCTAGTTTTACTTATTCCTACAAACGTGGACACACAGTAATGCGAAAGAAGTAAGTATGCCCCCTGGAAAGTTGTCTTGATCTAAATTTCCAACCACAGACATTGATAAAGGCAACTAACTAATCACATAAAAAACTAAACTTCGAAACCTTTTATGAAATTAAAATTAACAGAAATACGATTCTCTTGTGTGTACGTGGGACAAGTTGTCCCATCAAAATCAGGCCAAGACCTGTCCGAAAGGTACTCGTGGAGGTCTCTAAGAACCCTGGGTTTACATCAAGACATCTACAGGCCTCTCACATCACAATTGGTGTTGAATTTCACAAGGCAGCTGTCAGAACGAGACTTCACCAATGTGGCCTATATGGGAGCTCAGGAAGGAAGAAGCCTCTGCTCTCAAAAAACAATATCAAAACGCGACTTACTGACACTACACCTGAGTAAAGACCAAAACCACTCGAACCAATGTGATCTGGACTGATGAGTCAAATTTGGAGATGTTTGGCCAACATGCCGTAATTGAGTGAACCATGAATTACATATTGTACCAGCCAGAAAAGCAAATGTGTTTGCACACTGAAAATGGCTTGTCTTAAAATAGTACTACATACTCTATGCGGCAATAAAAAAGTGATTAATATGAACCAAACAATGTGACTTGTGTATAAATCGTGTAATAAAAGAAAATTGTCACAAGAACAGAAAATCTCAATATGCACCAAAGGCATTAACGGGTTAGCCATTTCACACCAGTCACACGGACAAACGAAAACCAACACCAGAGTGTCTTTGCCTGTGTGTCTTCACAATGCAGGCTGCCTTCTCTGCCTTCTCAACCAGCTTCGACGTCTTAACCACGACACCGGTGTGAACACACGGCTGCACAATGGAGGCTCCTGCACAGCCAACACAGCCCACCCTCCTGTCATACTGCATATATAACCCCCGGAGCTACAACCGGGCCCTGGCTTGGCCCATCAATACACAGAGGGCGGCTTTTAAAAAGAGGTGAGTCTTACTCCCGTAGTGATGGCCTAGGTGTGCAGGCAAACCTTGTGGAGAGGTCCCCTGCACAAATTCTGTCAGACCGAAGTCTTGACAGTGAATCTGAGTGAGACAAAAATAAGGATAGTCCACAAAACGTCCTGATGCCGGAAGCGCAGACTATAAATTCTACCTAGACACTGTGACCCCACGGCCCAGGTAATGTCAACAGGGCTGTGAATTAGCTGAAGGGCATGGCAAGTCAGGCCTTCTACGCCATCTAAAAGAACATTTCAGGCCGGGTGTTTTGTAAAAGCACTTTGTGACTGCTGATGTAAGAAGGGGTTTATAAATAAATGTGATTGATTGATTGATTGATTGACTGAAAACCCGACATTCAAATAAGGCTCTGTCTTGAAATACTCCCATCAGTTTTAGAACACATTGCCTTCCATGGTTGTGAGGTCTGGAGTCCACAAAATGAGATGAACACCGAATTCAAAGGTATTGTCAGAGTACAACACAAAACCCCAAACAATAAGAGCTAAATTACAACTACACCCACATGTTATTAAAATACAGAAAAAAACTGTTACATTTCACACTCACTTAAAGGAAAGCATTTCTCAAACCCTCCTTAACAAAGCCTTTTTTTCTACAGAGAGACAAACCCAGAGAAGGGTCTAATATTGTTCAAAAACCCAAAACAGACCCCACAGATCCCCAGGGGAAAAACACAGAGAACAATTTGACACAGGGACAGGAATCAACCAAAAACAGAGCAAATGGGAATTATACGTTGTTCTTAAACAGTGAACACATAGTAGCAGAATAACTGACCATTATGACAGACCCTAAGTTAAGAAAGGCCGTGACTACGGACAGACCCAGTGAGCACGGACAGGCCACTACAGGCAGACCTGGCTCTAGAACGAAAACAACATGCACTTCGCCCACAACGCGAGGTGGAGAAAGAGTGGCACTGCCTTTGCCGCCGGCCAAAGATATGACCACATTAGAGACAGATACATCCCTCAGATCAAACAGACGGCCAAATAATTAGAAATCAAATCAAACATTTATGAACTGTGTCTGTTAAATGCTGCAATGTCCAATTACAGCGATGAAATTTGTTAACGGTCAACATAAAAGAACAACCAGACGACATTGTGAATGTGACCGATATTCATCTCTGTTTTCCCTTGTCATTTATACTCTTAACTGTTTTCATATATTTACAACACTGTGCAGAAATTAAAATAAAACAAACTTTTCCCATGCCAATAACGACCTTCAAATTAAAACAGAATTGGGAGTCGGAGCCGCGGAGACACAGACAGAGAGCTGACACCAGGGCCATCTATAATTGAGAAAGGCTGCTTGGCTTGTATTCAAGAGGGTGGCCCGGTGAAGAAAAAAATCCATCCAATATTAAGCACCTGAATTCTCCCACCTTCCTCCTTGAGAATTTCTTCCTCCCTATGTAGATCCTTCGCTCCCTCTTCTTCATTTTCTCTCTATCTTCTTCTATCTGTATTTATGTTTCTTTAACACTCCCATTCCTCCACTACCCATTTTTTTTCCACTCTTCATTTTAGTCCCCCACCGCATCAGTGGCTCTGTTGTCCACAGTGCCTGTCTTCTCTGCTGACTCAGTGAGAGTAGATGAGAAAACATTAAACCGCAGATGACACAGCTGAGAGCTTATTTTGTTTGCACAGAGAATATCCATACAAAAACAGCTTTCCACTCTCTCGATACTCATTCAGCCCAATAGACAAGATTTGAGGAACATGTATCTCATATCTTCACTGATACTTCCAGGTCAGAAGGATGTTCTAGTACAGGTTGGTTGTTTTATGCTATTTAGGATTAGTTAGCGTTCAGTATCTTTGGAAGCAATTCAGAGTGAATGAGTGCCTTGAATACAGCCAATGAATGAACATTATTTTGACAATAGGAGTTACAACTAACAAACGAATGTGAAGGAAGATAATAACAAAACAAATTACAAAACACGCGCACACACAAGGAAATGAATTATTCTCCCCGGAGCAGATTGTAGGTTATTGCAGTCTTCATTGGTCCTACTGTATGTTTCATTTGTGAGCAGTAGGGTAAGAAGTTCAACTTCCCATGGTCTAATGGTTGAAGTGCAGAACCAGCCAAGGAGATGAGGCCCCCAACTCAGACACACACACACATACACGCATACAAACATTCTCAATGGACAGGATTTACTGAATTCCATTTCTACAGTATAAATGACATCGCTAATGTCACATTTCGGCATGGATTCAATACGGCATTGCGGCTTTCAAAGGGAATGTTCGCGGAGATCAGTTCATTGTAACCACTGAAAATGTTGACTTACTTGGAAATTCCCTTTAAAAACTGCAGTGCCTATAGCCTACTTTTTGAGTGATTGTAGGCCTAAATGTTACATTAGTCATGTCATATACAGAAATCCTCTGCTTCGGTAAGGGTAATGTTTTATAAAAACACAGATCAAAATATGTTATAGTGACACCTACAGTCAAGTTAAGAAGTATTGGGACCCTGAAATCTAGCAAAGAATAATGCCAAAAATAAAACACACAACAATTCATATTTTGGGCTCAAACATAAGCATAATTTTGGGCACTAAACATTTCAATTAGTAGACTGAGATATTTCTGAAAAACACAGGTTTCAGAATTCTTGGTACTCCGACAATCAATATTTCGTGGACCCTCGCTGACCTCTTCAAATTAGACCACAGGTTTTCAATTGGATTCAAGTCCGGAAACTGAGATGGCCAGTGTAAAACATTGATTTTGTGGCCCTGCAACCATTTCTGTGTTGATTTTGATGTATTTTTGGGGTCATTGTCTTGTGAAAGATCCATCCATGGCCGAGTCTCAATCTCATGGCAGAGGCATCCAGGTTTTGGGCTAAAACATAATGGAACTTATTGGAATTCGTCACGCGGTCGATCTAAACAAGAGCCCCGGGACCTCTAGTTGAAAAACAGCCCCGAGGAATTAATGACCCCCGCCATCTGCTTTTACTGTGGGTATCAGATGCTTTTCGTAACCCTAACCCTAACCAAAACACCTTAACCCTAACCCCTACCATCTTCCTGCGTCAGGACAATAGTCCTCTTCTTGGCAAATGTGCAACTGTTCCAGACTTTTGAAAAAAATATATATTGCCCTGACTGTGCTTAGTGGTTATTTCAACTGTTTATTTATTTTTTTATGCCCTTTACCTGTTCTGTGTGGGTCAACAACCAACAATCTGTCTCCTTACAGCTGAAACGCCTTTGATTTTACCCATTGTGATGGATGACAAAGGGATTTTAAAAGCGTGCCACCTCATATTTATATCCCAGGGAAAGAGGAACAGGTGGAAGGCGAGTTCCTGGAAACTGAGACCAACTAAAAAGGATATAACTCCATAACAGACGCCACTTTGTTTGGTTTTATGTTAAACATTCTTTAGGGGTGCCAATATGTTTGGCTCCCCCTTATGTTTGAGCCCTAAATATGACTCATTGTTTGTGTTGGTTATTTTTTGCATTCACTTTTGTTCAATTTCATGAAGGGTACCAATACTTCTTGAGTTGACTGTACATTATAGACCTAGACAGAGAGAGAAATAGACATAAAGACAGAATGAGAGAGCCATAAGTTCTAACAAGTCACTAGCAAACCCCCGACTTGACACTTAAACCAAATATGAAATGGAATGAAACAGGAATTGAGGAATTTAAACTGAACATGGATAATCCTGAAATAATTGACATGTTAAGCCATTCATCAAAACACTTCTCCTGGTTTGAAGGTCTAATAACATCCATCTACAAAAAAGGAGACACATTCCACCCCAATTATATTGCAGTCATCTTTGTGAGCAGTGATGTGGTGAAGATATTTTGCAGCATAATGAATACCAGAACACTTACTTTAGGGAACACTATGCTCTGAATAAGCGTCAAATTGGCTTGCCAAAACATCACGGCCCACATCTAATGAACTCCACATTCACACTCAGGAAACCAAATATCAAAGGGATCACAAGTGTTTCCCGCTTTGTGGGCTTCAAAAAATATATTTCTATAAAATTTCACACAATGGTCTACAGGACAATCCTCCAAAGGTAAGAAATCTGTAAAATCCTCCCATGGATTTTCTGCACTATATATATAGTATGAAAATAACCTGGAAATAACTGTTTTTTTCTCTAAAGGAGTGGATTTCCAGGAAACTGATGGTGGTTTATGTAGAATAAAACACCTGGGCCTGGGGATTACCTATCACAGTACTGTCAGACCACAAATGCACAGAGGGAAAGAAGCTGAAATGCATTCTGTGCTGTCAGCTACAAATTCAGCCACACACGTATCCCAATAAAAACATACAATTGCATTCTGCCCCTAAAATGTATAAAGTTATCTACGTGAGGATGCCGTTTGCACCTGACCGCGCACACTCTCCGTGGACACACTGCGTGGACACAAGCTGTGGAACACTCTCCGTGGACACACTCTCCGTGGACACACTCTCAGTGGACACACGAACCGTGGACACAAACTGCCACCCTCTCTTACTCAGTGTACCACGTACGCACACACACAAAAACCTTCACCGATACGCCCACGGACACGCACACACACACGCACCTTCAATCCATGCTGCTGTACAATGACCAGCACATCATGGCCACTGGCCACTTTGCGTTTCGTAAATTAGTAATTGTACTTTGAATTACTTGAACTAAAGCCGCCTAATTTAACCAACAATAATGTATGTGTGTTTTGGAGCTGAGACACAAGCATTTCTCTCCACCTGCGGCCAAGTCTGCTACAGTGTTTATTTATGTGTCTAATAAAATTTTGAAACTTCAACACTTGAATGGTAAAGCTGCAATGGGGCACATCTGTGACAACGTCAGGACACGGGAAAAAAGTCTCCAGTGACAATTACTGTACTGGTAAGAAATACTCCAACATCCTGGAATGCCTATTTAGGTGTCCACTGACATGCCCAAAACAATGCAGAACTAGGACTATTTAGGTGTCCACTGACATGCCCAAAACAATGCAGAACTAGGACTATTTAGGTGTCCACTGACATGCCCAAAACAATGCAGAACTAGGACTATTTAGGTGTCCACTGACATGCCCAAAACAATGCAGAACTAGGACTTTTCCCTTAACACATTCAAGGGATAAAAACCCACATTTCAATGCCAGCAGACCAGAGTGCCATTAAATTCCACCGAGCAGCCATGTCTCCCTGGAGCATAATCCAGCTCGCTCCGCAACTCCCTGGCTAAACAGAAACCCAAGGCCTTACACTTCATTCCAAAAACCAAAATCAAACCAGTGGACTCCAAATTAAAAATGTGACAAATGAAAACAATATTATATCACTTTGGCAGGATATCTAAGCCGGCGCGACCGCAGTCTGGGCATGTCTGAGGGGATGACACCTATCATTTTGGCTCCAAGAGATCACAGACGGCAAAGCCAACATCTGTATGTATCCCACAGTGCCACAGACACAGATGGGATGGGGTTTTGCGGTTGTTGTGTTTAGTATTTTTGCTGTGTTGTGTTGTTTTCCTTATATAAATATTTTACTCTTTTCATTTAACTTCAGTACATAATATTAATAATACCAACACACAATCTCTCTTATGCCACTGTAAACACACATAAAATATTTAACAACAGGGTTACACTTAAACAATTATCCCCACACACCTGATACTTCAAACATTTTTTAAATTTTGTTTATCCTTTTGTGACAAGGTTAATATTATCCGTTCCTATTTCATTGTTTATTTCACTTTCCATGACAGTATACTGTACCTTTCCAATGCCAGTAAAGCTCCATTGAACCGATTTGAGAGATAAAGGCAGGAAGAGTATTTTGTTAAGGTATGCAAAACAGTAAACACAGTCACAAGCACAGTCACCGCAACCTCTCTGGCACGTGCGCGTGTGTGTGTGTGTGTTTGGTCCTGCCAATGTCACCCTCTGATCTAGTGGGGATGTTGACTTAACTCTCTGTGTGCCAACCTAGTGAGCGTCCTGCATGCACTACAGTCATGGTTCAAAAATAGTGCACGGAATTAAGAACGCGGTGTCATTTGTTGTGATTGCTGTGCACCCGGTTTTCCTCGTCCATTAAGCTGGGTTCTTCGTGTCAGCTGCCCAGACTAGCTAACTTTTTTCATTCTGTTTTTTTTTTTTTATTGTTGTAGTTATTTTATACACTTTACTCTCAGATCACTCTGTGTAATGAAACCAATTTACAAACGCAACTGATGAATCATAGCAATAACAACATTAAACACAGCCAGTGATGTTCACACACTGGAGACAGAGGATGGTCACACAGAATAAACGTCTGCTCACCCAACAGCCCCAGTCCGCAGTACCTCACAGAGACTCAGGCCGTGTGATCGGACCAAAATCAAAACCGGAATGCTAAAACGGAGCAATTATCTATTACAGTAGCCCATTTGTATCCATAAGCAATGACTCCGCTACATTTAATTTGCATTCAGTTCAACAGAATGGTCTGCAGGTAAAGAGGTGGGTTTAGATTATGAATAGCAAGACATGACATTGTTGTGAAACATGACACCTACCACCAGTATTCATCAGGCCAATTCCAAACATTGACCGACACGAAGATTGGAAATCAATTTTTGATTACATAGAAGATGGAAGGCCTGAATCAGACTGAATGGTGTCAACACCAATAAAGACACACACACACACACACACACACACACCAACACACACGCACACATTCATACATTTTACATTCATCATGATTTGATTCTCAAGATTCTCTTGTTCCGTCTCCATAAGCAAGCAGCAGTGCAGCATCTGTTCTTCAACGTCCAGGGGAGGAGGGAGAGGACAAACCAGCAGAAACAGCCAACTGAAATGTGTCCTAGTGTTTTGAAGAGGTCAAGGTTGAGTCTATAGATACAGACCAAATCCCTGACAGTGTTATAATGGGCCCGGGCTTAACACTGCATATGACCAGGGCTTAACACTGCATAAGGACCAGGGTTTAACACTGCATAAGGACCAGGGTTTAACACTGCATAAGGACCAGGGTTTAACACTGCATAAGGACCAGGGTTTAACACTGCATATGGACCAAGGTGGCCCGTGGAAGCAGGCAACAACACACGTTATTTAGGTCACAACAAAAGATTGGCACGCTACCCCTGGGTTGTGCACGGCACCAGCCAAAGAGCCCCAATGCTTCCTGGGATGCACAGCAGTTCTGAGCAGGCAGCCGGCCTCGCTGACCGAATGTATATGGAATACCGAGTGTCTGATGTAAGCCGATGAAACGGTTTGTTCATAACGACGAGCCTCATTAGGACAGGATCAGTGCACAAAACGTCTGGTGCTTTCACGTATCCCTGTATGATCCGTAACCTATGCCTGTATGTGTGCGAAACGCCAATGAACCCTGGCTGAAACAAGTCACGGACCCGTATGAACAGTGGGCCTGAGGCTCGGGAACAGAGAACGAGATGCTGTGGTGAGGAAGTAGCAGTTGCGGATTGGTAACGTCGTGTAGAATGTGCCTGAATTTTCAGATCTTGTGAAAGCAAAACCTATGTTGTGAAATCCTTGCAAATGCAACTGACAACCACTCCAGGGCACCGAATATAACAAATCAAAGTGCGATAAAAGAGGAACACTGGAGGTTCACCAAGAGGACAATCAATTCTTAAAACAGTAATCTGCCTGACAAAATTCTGCTGAGACAAGAAAATCCTTTGGGGGGGGAAGCAACTGGTTCCCAGGACCGAGGGTCAAGGGTCAAGGGATTACTGTTAATGGAAGGAGATTGGCCTGCTGGAATCCAGTGGTTCACCGGGACATCCAACCAACTAATGTCCCAATCAGCCACACACCTCAATCTCCCTCAGAAACATGTTCAGAATACATCTGTGGTCAGAAATCATGGCAGTCTCTCCACGACATTACAATCACATGAATCAATGCAGAAAAAATTAGCAGTGCAGGCGTAATTATGTGACGGCTCACAAGTTTGATCAATCACTGCACTTTTACATGGTGAAAGTGTTCAATCAAAAAAGAGATTTGCAATTTCAATCAGTATTACCGCAAAATCTGCCCAATCAAACCTCATGGCAACAAACGTCTCCCCCCACTCAGTGAGTGAAAAAGACGGTTGATGACTGATAGATTACCACTGACAGACAAAACAATAAATGGGACTCCATCTCATTTACCAGCGCTAATAAAAATGTACAGACTGTGCAAAACTATTTCAAAATGTTCAACATTAAAGTGGGGAGCAGACTGTTTAAACATTTGTTCAATGTTGTGCTAGTACACAAGAGATAGTCACTTTGAATCAACAAGCATTTTAAAATAGTTTTAATCACAATATGAGAGAAATCTAATCTTTAACTAAGGTGAAATTGTTGAATGAAAACCAAATTCTTAATCAAGAAATATTTTTGACCATGTCTGACTATATAAATTTCAAATTGCATTTAGTGAACTCCAGAAGCTGACATTTTTCTTGATGAAAATAGTGTCTTTCCTCTAACAAGACAATCAACAGCTTGTTGGCATGGTAGTTGCATCCTTTTTTTTTTAGTTTTGGAGACTTGTTAACCCCATATTCAATCAACTTCTGCAATTCTCCAGCTGTGATCCTTGAACAATGTTTGATCTGTCGAACCATCATCTTCACTGCGCGTGGATCGTCTTCCAGACCGGGTCATGGTAGATCCAGCTGAAACTTAGTGAAACCTAGTGGAAATGGGTATTTTCAAATGTGTAGCCATTACCGACCTTGTTAAGGTCAACCACCTTTTGTCTAATTTAGTTTCTGTGTTCTCTGACCTTCCCTGTGTCGATAGATGACTAAGGGAGTTTGCCATGTGTGCCACCTCATATTCCCTAGAGAAACACTGAGCGACCACTAAGGAGTTCCTAATGACTCAATCAACTCAAAAACGCAAACTTTCATTAAGTTTAGTTCGGAATCATTTGTAGGCGTGGCAATAATTGTCACACACATTTTTAGGAAAGAAAAAATATTTCTTTATATTTATTTATTTTCAAACATTCTACTAGATTAGATTTCTCTCATAAATCCTGTGTACAGTAAGGTCAAGGTGGTAAACAACGTTGACAGTTTTTCATTGCCATTTTTATTATTCTTTATCAAGGGTGCCAATAATCAATAATCAAGTCTATAGAACAAAAGTCCCCTTCCAAAATTCCCAAAGATATGACATTGAGATGAGGAAAACTAATGCAGCTCCAATCTTTCTGAATCCTGTTATGTCAGGACAGATCTAAAGTACCATTCATGTTCAGGTATGGCAGTCTGTCCATGAGAGCTTAATCCCCTTTTAAAAAGCCCAGTGAAGCAGTATGTAGTACACCTGGACAAGAACAAATGATTCAACCCAGCCATCACTGTTGAATCAGCTGAGTCCAGGGCTACAACAAAAGAACCAAAATGCGTGCGACTGGGGAGGGGGGGGGGGCTCAACAAATGCTCAAATAAATTACCCGAACAATTTGGAGGAAAGCTTCACAATGTCGTCTCAACATTGTTTCACCAGACGAGATATTGTAATGTATGACCTATGGTCTAATCGATGCTTCGAAGCCTGGGCTGGTTATGACTGGTTTGTGACCATCCCTAGAGAGAGAGGCGACCAGAGTGCTGAATGACACCCTATTCCGTACGTAGGGCACTATGGCCCGAGAGCCCCACAGTCAAACGCAGCGCTCCGAAGGGAACAGGGAGCCATTTGTGAGAAAGCCTTGGAGTCAGGTAGTGAAGACACAGAGGTAATTACAGCCTCAGCGCTCCAAAAACGATAATGAGGAGTCCTCTCCCTCTCTCCTTCCACTCATCTCTCTCAAGCCCTTCATCCGGTCTCCAGAGACAGGCCTGGCAGGCCAGAGAAAGCAGGCCATTGATTTATCCTCCAAACACGGCAGGTTTGAAGATCAATGCAACATGAAGGTATTTGTGTTCTCATTAATGCCGTTCAGCAGAGCGATCGATGCCGGCGCAGCCTCCGCTGTGTCGGCAAAAACAAACCCCAGAGATGGCCCATTCGGAAGCTCTGGAGCGCTGATATTGTGGTAATGGGGTATTTATTACCAGGGCCACTTCACGCCCTGTATATTCATCCACACCTTTATTTCTAGATAAATCGTTTTACATATCAGCCGGCCCCGGACAAGTTCCAGGTTCCTAGTCGTTTTTTCTATAACCATTGCCGTCTTATGTCATCCTCTCTTCCTTCACCCATATACCTTCACCTATCCATACGTTCACCTACCGGTTCCTCTTTCTCTGTAAGTGAGAAACACAAGTTCCAGGTGCTTGGACCACATTGCATGATTTGTCTTTGACCTTGGCGTCTAATGAAGCGTTAAAAGCCAATTGGGTCAAAATGTAAGAGATGCTGTATCTTTAATAGATTGTATATAAATGTTGCATTTTAGTCATTTAGCAGAAGCTCCTATCCAGAGTGACTTAGAGTTGAATGCATTCATCCTAACATAACTAGATGGAGGGACCTGACAACCTGGTAAGACTAAGCACATCTTAATCAATGATGTAGCAATCAGCAAAAAAGCTATCAGTGAAAATATTTTCCTTCCAAAAAACTAAAGTTAAAAGCGGCGCTTTTTTTTGGTTGGAATAGAATGGAAGAAACCCAACAACAGAATGGTGTGATCGTATCCTCTAGACCTCCGAGCAGCCATCTCCATCTCTTAGCGAGTGTTAAATCATTCTATTAGTATTAAATCATTCTCCAGAGACTTTTTCTGTTTCAGATGCATTGAGTTGGTGTTTTTTTTCTCCCATTCATGATTTTGCCACAAATTGATTTTTTGTAAAGAAAAAATCCACAACATAAGTACGGGTCACCAGACTAGTCACTTTTCAAAGTGCGAATCTCACTAGTCAGTTAACCCAGCTTCAAGCAGCTTTCATAACATCGGTTAGCCCCTGCAGTGGAAAATGTCGGCCTGACCTGCGATTAGATACACCTTGACCGTTACGCAACTGCTACCAGCTTAATCATCTGGATAGGAATTATAGGAATATCAATGTTAGAGGTCGTAGCACGCATCCTCAGTGACCCAGGTAATTTGATATGGGACAGTGGTTTAAAATTTCACTCCGCCACTCGCTAGGCATGTGATCCATCAAAACAATAGCAGCTGTCATGTCAACTCCTGACCTCCATGCAACATTTTGAAGAGGCTTAAATTAAACAACTCGTTCAGCTATGTCACATTTTCATGTATTCAGACTAGAGGAAGTGGAAAAGTCTGATTTGTTTTTAAAAAAAATGTGAGTTTATGCAAGATTCCATTTAGCTGGGGTTTTTTCAAGTTGCATTCGCCTCCACAAGAACGTACTGTGTTGCTCTACTTCAACAGCTGTAGCAGGAAACACCCTCTGTCTGAGTAGCAGTAAATTAGATGTCATCCGCCTACCCCACTGTCTGTGTTTTTTCTGAACACAAATTACCTAGCTACCTATTGAAGTGGATACTTCAAAGGCATGCAGAAAGCTGAGCCTGTTGGATTTTCCATTTGCCCTCTCCGGCACGATTCTCTGACTACCCACTGACCCTTGCTTTGATTTTCCCATATAAATGCAAATGCATAAGCACCCCGCTCAGCGAAGAGGCCTTATGCGGGCGCACTCACCGTCTTTGCGGTGGTAGGTGATCTCCACCTTGCGCTCCTCAGAGCCCAGCAGAGCCTGGGCCACCTGGGAGATGGTGTGCCGGTTGGTGAACTCTCCGTGCAGGAAGTCACAGGTGCACGGCTTCTGCATCACATCCGGCCGCGAGAAGCCGGTCATCTCGCAGAAGCCGTCGTTGCAGTAGATGATGGCGCAGTTCTGAACCCGGGCATTGGCTATGATGAATTTCTTATCTGTAAGGGAGAAGGAGAGTGCATTATCGTAGCGGGGAATGGGTGAGCTCATGGTCGCAGGCGATAAAACTGTCCTCTGTATCAGAACAATGGCTACTGTATTAAATACACACCGTCCATAAACATGTATATTCAGTTATACCACTCAAAAATAATGAATGAAACATTCCTTGTTTTCTCCTATTACGACTAAGACTGAGCATGTCTTTACCAATTATTATCATTAATTCCTAATGGTGGTCTGTGTTCCATAATACTTTATTGATGGCCATGCTGAAACTGTAACCGTACTGAAACCATATTTTAACCATATTGTAACCATACTGAAACCATATTGTAACCATACTGAAACCATATTTTAACCATATTGTAACCATACTGAAACGATATTTTAACCATATTGTAACCATACTGAAACCTTATTTTAACCATATTGTAACCATACTTTAACAGAGAGTGTACCAATCTTAATAGGCACATAACCACCTGAACAAAATAATTTCACATGTGGGAGGATTTGAAAAAGGTTTTATATCTATTGTTTGGATAGTATTGGTGAGAAACGTAAGTGGTGGCTAATACCTCCAAATGATATGACTATATTTGTACTGCACTCACCCTTAAACTTCCACCTCTAAAGTAAACACAACAGCAGTAGCTTTTGTCTACTTATTGTTAAAATATTTTCTCGCAATACGTTTATCATTCAGATTAAAATGTTTCTGAAATATGTGCTATATGTGCTAAAAAAAAAGGCTATAGGATTTCAAACCAATTGAACGTTTTGTGAAGACTCGTAGATAATACTCACTTTGCCCTTCGAATTTCTTTATAATTATCCCCAAAAAGGTGTTTTGTGGCGCCACATGACCTCTCCGAACAGGCATGATTGTTCCCAAAAATGTATTTAAAAAAAATCCGCTGTCCAAATCTCCGGAGACCCTCAGTCAAGTTATATTGGTTCCAAACGCTAAAGCATGACAGTATCCCCTTTGTCACTACTCATCCTTAGGAAATCTAACCCTCTGAGCTCGTCCGACCTCTTCACTATTTCAATTTTAAGACGATCCTGCCTCGGCGCATATCGATGCCTTCAAAGTGCACTTCGGCGCTTTGCATCTGGACAAAAAGGTTTTTGGGCAGGCGTAGTTTCTCCAACATTTCAAAATGACAACGTGAGCGCATCCGCCGAGGTTCTACGCTTCCTACCAACGCACTCGCTGCTGCTGCCGCTATTGTTGAGAGGGTAGACTGATGCGGTGAAGCCACGAGCAGTGACGTTACCCCCGGCAGCGCTCAGCTCGTGCACCTCGCGCTCAGATCAACCGCGGCTGAGGGGAAACCGTATATCCCCGCATAGAGGGTAGCAAGGGGTGACGCGAGGCCAGGGCAAGACAGGTGTATGGTCTGTCTACCTGACCCGCGGAAAACACGTGCGTTTTTTCCCTCTCACGTTGACAGCGGCTTGCCTGCAAAAGCCAATGCAGGCATGCTTTACATACATAACTGAATGAATTTATGACACAAGGTGTCCAATACAGACACCTATGTGTGGCTGGACAAATGATTCAGTTGAAACGTAGGTGAAATCACGAAATACTGGAACGCTGTATGCGTGTTCCCCTGTCCATGGTGCTGAAGTTGTTGTCCAGCACTACTTAATTCCCTTTTTCTTATTTTATAAAAAGGCAATGTGAAAACTGCTCTCTTACTCCCTTTCTATCTCACTCTCTCCCTCTCTCTCTCACACACACACACACACACACCCACATACACACACACACACACTCACACACACCCACACACACATAGACACACCTCTCAACACAACACCCACACCCCTTAAACACATGCCTTAGGATTTCTGAACAACCTCTCAGCCCCCCAGGTCCAATGAGATAACCTAACAGCATCACTGGGCTGCAGGAAGGAATTCTCAGGGTGCACAGAGTAGGCACATTCAGGAGTTTGAGTTTTTGTACACCCCCACGCTGCCATACAGAGAAGCAATCCCATGTGCATCTCGCAGTGTTCTGCATGTTCTTGTGTTCTGCTGCAGGCCGCCTGTATTGGCAGAAGACAGCACTTGGCCCGTTCAGTCAGTCCACCATTCGATGAATCTACCAAAAGCACTGCTCGTTTCAGTGTTATTAAAAATGGAACACTTTATTCCTAAAATATATCCACAGACTTATTAAAAGAACACAAAGTCGACGGGACCATTTGGAACAAAGGCTTTGCTGAAGTGCCAGAAATCTGCATTTACTCTGTCACTCACACAGACACACACAAACACACAAACACACACACACACACACACACACACATGCACAGACACACACACACGCACAGTACAGCCAAGGCCACAGGGTCTTGAACACGTTGAAGTCTGCTGTAACAGCCTTTCATGAACCGTGCCATTTTCTCAGATCCAACTCGCTGAATACTGCTGTTTTACTCCACCTCACCACGCAATCTGTCATAGCGTTCAACGTGATAATTTCTTACCACGACCTGACCGAAAAAATCAAAACACCAGCGGTCAACAAAATGCATTATCTACGGACCCAGGCATGGCTACAACCGGGGATTGCGGGGGATACAGTTCACGCCGAGGTTACAGCAGTGTGATAAAATGCTGCAGCGGTCCCCGTGAAAAGATGTGTGACGGACCGTCAGAAATGCATCTAGTCATTCGACCGTGAAGGTAACCCGGAGAACCCATTCATGTGTGACACTACTGTGAAGCTAAGCCGGAGAACCCATTCATGCGTGACACTACCGTGAAGGTAACCCGGAGAACCCATTCATGCGTGACACGACCGTGAAGGTAACCCGGAGAACCCATTCATGCGTGACACTACCGTGAAGGTAACCTGGAGAACCCATTCATGCGTGACACTACCGTGAAGGTAAGCCGGAGAACCCATTCATGCGTGACACTACCGTGAAGGTAAGCCGGAAAACCCATTCATGCGTGACACTACTGTGAAGGTAAGCCGGAGAACCCATTCATTCCCTCTGGAACGGAGGGTCCTGGACGCGTGACATCAGACATTGCTGGCTGAAATGACCTACCAAATGATTTCCCCGGGCAGCACTAATGGATGAGTTGGGGAGCCGCTTCTCTGAGACATTTCCCTTGACTCTCACAGGCGATAGCTGTTCTAGCACTTGTGCAAAGCAAACACATACACACACACAAGCACGCACACACACACACACTGCTTGGGCTAATCCTTCTCTCATGAGTCACGTTCGACACTTCATGAGTGAGATGGAGGGAGAGAGGGTTGTGTCAGAACGTGTCCTGGGGGGAGGGGATTAAAATGAGACGCGGCTGGGCTCCATCATCCCAAAATACACGGCATAGTATTTAGGGGAGTCGAAGAGAAACAAGGAAGCGTGATGGGAAGGAGAGGGGAAGCAGTATGACATGAGGTCAGATAATCTTTTACAATTCCAAGTTTATCGTGTTACTGTGCACTCTGGCTGGTTTTAGCCAATATTAAACAATACCTTTACAACACACTGATCATGGACAGAAAATGCTGACAAAGCAACACGTGCAATACATGTTATCTCTAGCCTGATATACATGTTATTTTTTCAGATTCCATTAATACTTATTTTACACACTAAATGTCCATGTATTTCACTTCCGGGTGTATGCAGATTGTTTTCTAAAAGGAGAAAATCCCCTCGTAAGCCCGATTCTGTCGACCTGTCTGCCCATTCATTTTTACTTAATCTGCCGTCCATATGTCATGGAAGCAACTAAGAGACAGCAGCCGGGACCTTTAATCCACAGATCATGTCAGAGAAAATGGCTCGCTGCTCTAAGGAATCACCCCTCCTATTCTTCAATGTCCCTCTATCTTTCTCTCTGTCTTTCGCTCACACTCCCTCTGTCTCTCTCTATTGAACAGCACGTGCACATATTTAGATTCTGATTTGCGGTTATTAGCCACTCAAAGTCATACTTTGAATCTCATCTGATATTCCAATTTCCATACCACCTTTTGGTATATTGATCCTCGTCAGCAGTACCATTTTCCGTGAATGTAGCCAAAAAGAAAAACACACTGAGGAAACATCTGTAAAAAAGAGCAATCAGATGGAAGGTTCTGGAGAGGGGGGAAAGTGCCAGAAGGCGAGCTGTTGGAGCCACTTTGTGCCCAACACATTTCCCACCAGCCCCTTCACTGATAAGTGTCCCACTTTGGGTGCAGAGTTCGTGGGAAAGGTGCCCTCGGCTGAGGTGTTGGTGGGACGGCGACGTCCTGTCCTCTCAGCCCCAGTGATACTAACGTGTGTGTGTGCATGTGTGTGTGGTGTCCGCTTGCGTGTGTATCTCAGCCAGTGTGTAGGTGCTCCTGTCTCGCCTTCTCACACTGTCACCAACCAGGCTAACAGGCTGTGACATCCACAGCTCATCACAGGACCGAGAAGTGTCACCCCCCCATTCCACAGAAGAATCATCCAGAACACTGTCCCTTGTTTTAATCACCACACACCCAACATTCTGAGCCAGAAGCTGTGGGAGTGATTCTGGCAGGGACAGAGGGAGAGGAAATCTGGAGACTAAGGAAGCTCTCCACACACCGCGACAAATCTGTCACCTCTTACACATGTTGAAAGGTACATGAGAAGTACATTGCAGAATTTAATTAACAGGACTCACTTGTACTTGTCGATGTGCACAGTGGGATTATGAGTTTTATACTACCATTTTCAGTAACAAATGTGTAATACCACCCGTGCCTGCTTTATTTCTCTGTAAAAAAGCCAAACATGGTGTTGAGAGGAGGCAAGATTTATTACCCTAGTCAGGCACATGTCCGCTAGGGGAGAAAACATGTGTAAGCATTAGCCGCAAGGAAGCCATTGGTAGCATCCCAAACATCTAACATGACTAATCTTCTATGAAATAGATTTGTACGCCTCAAAAAACTATCAAGTGATTAGGTTTATTATGCAAAACACACAAAGGTGTGGATGACTTAGTCCGTAAGAACAAATAACAACAATAAATAGCTGGAGAAGGTTAAAGGTGACTTTAGAACAAAATGTGACATTTCTGAAAATCCAATAAAGTGTACATCTGATCGTTGTTCTTCTGAACAGTTGCCTGTTAATTCCATAATTTCCAGATCGATTAGACCTATATGTGTTTCCCAATGCAAACAAAAGCTGAAATACATATCTAAGATATTCAGTCGTCTGTTCTGATGAGGACATCTGTAGCTGTTCTCCAGCTATGGAGCGTTAGCTTTCCGGAAATGGAATTGGCCATAAAAAAAATCAATTAAACAATTAAACAATTGACGTGTGATAACAGTTTAATGAAAGCTACATTTTAGCAGAGTGCTGGGTCAGGACAATTGCTCAGCGGTCACTCCAGATGGTTCGGGCTCATTGTCATGACGTGCCAATAAGCCACAAGCTGTATGGAGTTTGTCTACTGACAATGACTGCTGATGCCAGTCACACAGGGAGATGCTTTGAGGACACGGCTAGGCCTAACATACTGGGGAGTAGTGTGTGTGTGTGTGTGTGTAATGTGCAGGGCCTGCATTGTGTGTGTGTGTGTGTGTGTGTGTAGTGTGTAGGGCCTGCATTGTGTATGTGTGTGTGTAGTGTGTAGGGCCTGCATTGTGTGTGTGTGTAGTGTGTAGGGCCTGCATTGTGTATGTGTGTGTGTGTGTGTGTGTGTGTGGTGTGTGATCAGCCTTGTCAGCGCATACAGTTTCTGTTGCCTTGTCTATTAGTGAGTCTCTCTGGAGAACGTCCCCCCCCCACCCCATGGCAACACTCCCCCGACTCTCCCCGTCCACTCCCCCCCAACCTGCGACCACACTCCCCCGACTCTCCCCCTCCACCTCCTCACTGTTCATTATGCCCCGGTTGGTTGTCAGACCTCTGGCATGGCTCCAACCCACCGGGCCCACCTACCATCTCATCTCCCCTCTGCCCGCTGCAGCTGGTCTGGGTGATCTGAGGTTGCCGTGGCAACTCCTCCTGTCCCCACTGGATCATCTCCAGATACCCCCCTCCCCCCCCCCCCCCCCCCCCCCCCCCCCCCCCCCCCCCC
>JACXGI010012346.1:0-14860 GCA_016801175.1 Esox masquinongy | reverse complement strand
ATGTTCTGCAGCATTCTGAATGTGCTGCAGCTGTTTTACAGTCTTCTTCGTCAGTCCAGTTAAGAGGCCATTACAGTAGTCAACCCTACTAGAGATAAAAGCATGGATGAGCATCTCTTGGTCTTTTTGGGACACCAAGCCTTTGATTCTGGCTATATTTTTAGATGATAGAATGCTGTTTTGGTGACCGCTTTGATATGACTGTTAAATGTGAGGTCTGAGTCTATTAGAACACCAAGATTACGCACTTGATCCCTGGTTTTAAGGGCCAGAGAGTCTAGCTCTTTACTAATACTTGTTCTTTTATTTTTGTTGCCAAACACAATAATCTCACCAATATCTTGGTTTAATTGTAGACAATTTTGGTTCATCCAGGTATTTATGTGCTCTATACAGTGACACAGAGAGTCTATTGAGCTGGTTCAAGAGCCATATATATTTATACGGTTCGAGAGCCATATATATTTGAGGATCATCAGCATAGCTGTGGTAGTTAAAGTTGTTGTTCTGTAGAATTTGGCCCAGAGGTAGCATATAGAGATTGAACAGAAGCGGTCCAAGAACTGATCCCTGTGGAATCCCTCCGCATGTCATAGCCACCCTATCAGATTCATGATTACCAATGGTGACAAAGTAACTCCGGCCATCTAGATAAGATCTGAACCAATCAAGGACTGTCCCGGAGAGTCCTACCCAATTTTCCAGCCTATCTATAAGTGATCTATGATCTACAGTGTCAAATGCTGCACTGAGATATAATAGAACCAGAACTGTTATTTTATCTGAATCAGTATTCAGCCCTATATCATTTTAAACTTTAATCAGGACCGTTTCAGTACTGTGGTGAGGTCGGAAGCCTGACTGAAATTTGTCTAAGAGACCGCTTGAGGTCACAAAATTGCTGAGTTGATTGAAGACAACCTTCTCAATGATCTTGGCTATAAAAGGGAGATTTGATACAGGTCTATAGTTGTTCATTATAGATGCATCCAGTGTTCTCCTTTTTAATAAGGGCTTAATGGCAGCTGTTTTTAGAGACGTTGAGAAAATGCTCAATTGCAGAGAACTATTAACTATTTGCTGTAGGTCCATTGTTATAGAGTTAAAAATTGTTTTAAAAAAGTCTGACGGTAGTGTGTCGAGACAACATGTGGAAGCTTTAAGATGTCGAACTGTTTCTTCTAGGGATTTTTGTTCAATAGTTTTAAATTGTGACATAATAACCAAGTTATGTCTTGGTGGTCGTAGTGACGGTACAGTGTCCTTGTTAGACTGTGTAGTTCTGATGGTCCGTCTAATGCTTCTAATTTTTTCACTAAAGAAACACACAAATTCATTACATTTCACAGTGGACATGAGTTCTGATGCTATCTGCTTAAGGGGGTTTGTAAGCTTGTCGACCATGGCAAGCATGGCAGAGTGCGGGTATTGTTGATATTCTTGTTGATCATTCCTGATAAATGTTGCTGTCTGGCCCTGCATAACTCATTGTTGAAGCTACCAAGGCTTTGTTTATAGATATCATAGTGAATTTGAAGTTTAGTTTTCCTCCACTTACGTTCCGCTTTCCTACATTCTCTTTTCAGGGTGCTTACCATCATGGTGGTTCTCCATGGTGTTTTCTTTTTGCTCATAGTTTTCTTTACCTTTACCGGTGCAACACGATCCATGACATTCAATATTTTGGCATTAAAATTATCCAGGAGTACATCAACTGACTCAGCACTTATTGTTGGAGAGATAGCTATGGCTTCCATAAACTGAGCATTGGTACTCTCATTAATGTACCTTTTCTTAACAGAAACAGAATTTACTGGAACATTCGGGGTGATAAGTGATTATAAAAAGACACAGAAATGATCAGACAGGGCCAAGTCTTTAACCATGACAGAAGAAATATCGAGACCTTTAGAGATAACCAGATCTAGAATGTGGCCTTGAGTGTGTGCATGTTGAGTGAGATCAAAAGTGTCAAGTAGTGCAAAAAGTTATTTGGCATTATTGTCAGTACTATTATCTATGTGGATACTAAAATCCCCTGTAATAATAAACAAGTTATAATCAATCAATATAACAGAGAGTAGTTCAGCAAAATCATCAATATAATTTGCAGAATATCGTGGAGGTCTGTAAATGGTTAAAAACGATTTTTTTGGGGTACCCTTCAATGTAAAACATTGAAAAGAAATAAAATTACCTAGTGTATTTTCTTTGCACTGGAATGTATCTCTGAATAGGGCAGCCACTCCTCCTCCTTTCCTACCATTTCGACATGTATTCATATAGCCAAATTTGTCAGGTGCTGTCTCGTTAAGAATAGTAGTACTACAATCTTCTGTTAGCCACGTTTCAGTGAGAAACATAAAATCTAGGTTGTAGGATATTATAATGTCATTTACCAAGAATGATTTGTTGGCGAGAGATCTAATATTAAGTAAAGCCAGTTTAATAGATATGATAGGGGTTCCTGGACTAGTAGGTTGACGTGTTACAGTTAACAGATTAGACAAGTTTACTTTATAACTTGCATGCACACAATTCCTTCTATTTCTAATCAACACAGGAATAGAGATACTGGGTCCTAGCTTGTACTCAAAAAAGATGGACGGTAGGGGAACTCCTCGGATGGCCGGATTCTAACTCCAAGGGGGACCCCTGTCATCACCCGCTGGAGGGCTGGTCAGCCTTGTGGTCACCCCTGCAGCAAGATCAATGGCTCTCTGCCTCATCAAACCCCAGTCCATGGCTCTCTGCTGCCCAGAAACCTGCCCGGCACACTTGCAAACAACCTGTCTTACCAACAACGCCTATAGACTGGACAGGGAGTTGTCTGGCCATTCATCAAACCCAACCCACTCCGGGGGGTGTAGGTTATTTGGGTCTATGCACATACACTGCATGCACAATTATTAGGCAAATCGTATTCCTCAAGATTTATTTAATTGCTGAACAAACACAATGGTCTCAGTCAATCCAAAACATTGAACCTCAAACCTGAATGTTTAACAAAAGAAAAGTGAGTTTTGATCTTTTTCTGGGGAATACATAAGAGTGCAGAATTATTAAGCAACTAATTAAAAAAATTAGTTTCTCCCAACTCACGTGTTTATTCTCAATTTGTTAAGTAAGTGTAACAAATAAAAAACACAAAATGACAATTATTTAAAATTTTTGTTCTTTCAAAAATATTCAGTGACCAATATAACCACCCTTCTTTTCAACATCTACCATGAGCTTTCCATCCATGGAGTCTGTAAGTTTCTTGATTTCTTCACGATCAACTTTTGCTGAAGCAGCAACCACAGCCTCCCAAATGCTGTTCAAAGGGGTGTATTGTCTTCCCTGACTATAAATCTCAGGTTTGAGAAGGGCCCACACATTCTCAATAGGATTTAAGTCAGGAGAGGAGGGGTCAGGGCATTATTCGAGCATCTTTGTGGCCCTTGCTTGCTAGCCAAGCAGTGGAGTACTTGGATGCATGTGATGGAGCATTGTCCTGTATGAAGATCATGGCCTTCTTGAATGCTGAGGACTTCTTCTTGTACCACTGTTTGAAGAAAGTCTCTTCCAGAAACTGGCAGTAGGTTTGGGAGTTGAGTTTCAGTCCATCTTCAACCCGAAAAGGTCCAACTACCTCATCCTTAATGATAACAGCCCATACCTGTACTCCTCCTCCACCTGACTGGCACCTGACTGAACTGGTGCTGTGTGTCCATTAGTGATCCAGCCACAGGCCCATTCATCTGGTCCATCAAGAGTCACTCTCATTTCATCTGTCCTTAAACCATTGAAAAATCTGTCTTCAGGTATTTATTTGCCCAATCTATACAGTACATTTCAAATCTTATTCAGTGGTGGTCGTGTTTCAGCCTTCTTGACCTTGGCCATGTCTCTGAGCACTTGACACCTTGTGCATCTGGACACTTCAGGTAGGTTGCAGTTCTGGAATATGATGGCACTGGAGGATAATGGGTTCCTGGTAGCTTCACTTTAATTCTTTTGCAGTTAATCTGTGTCTTTTATTCTCCATGCGTTTTTTGCACTCCAGTTGACTGGAGTCAACTGGAGTGCAACAAAACCTTTGATTGTCTGGTGGTCACGCCTCAATAGTTTAGCTATTTGCTTTCAGATGGAGTGTTGCATCCATCTGAAAGGCATTTTACAATGTTTGACTTTTCAGTGTCAGTTAAATCTCTTTTTTGGCCCATTTTACCTGAGGCCATTAAGCTGCCTAATAATTATGCACACCTTAATATAAGGTGTTATTCACTGTTGCCACACCCTCCCTCATTACACCAATAAATTGTAACTGAAAATGATTCAATCCAATGAGTATTCAAGTTTTTATGGTTTGGAGTTGGAAAATGTGCATAGAAATAATGATACGATCAGAATACTCACTTGCCTAATAATTGTGCATGCAGTGTATAGGGAAGTCAACAATGACATCCCCATTTAGATAACTAAGTAAACATTTGTGTGTGTGTGTGTGTGTGTGTGTGTGTGTGTAAGCAAAGACATGTGTGTATTCATACAGTGTTCTGATTTAATTCATTGTATCATTCCACTGCCTTCTATGGTACTCACATTTTCTCTTAATCTCTATCTTGCTGTGGGCAATCAAACCATGTCTGTGTAGCGGATGCAACCTTCGACTGCAAGCCAGTAGAGTGACTGGAGGAGTGGGGTGACATGGGAGAATATGGGAAGGTTGAACACCAGGCAGACAGCGGTATTCTGGTTAGGTTGAAGGGGTTTGGTGGCACACTCTGGAAGATGCACCAACAGGGAATTGCTTTCCCTTTCTACTTGAATGGTTTCTTTCCCTTTATATTTTCAGTTCCGACCCAATAGATTTCCATTTTTCTATGTGTTTAGTTATGTATATCTGGTCAGATGTAGAACTGGAACAGATACAGGTGGCTGAATGCTTTGCAAAGCAGTGGTTAGTTGGTTAATGCCCTGTATGGGCCAGTGAACTGTCAGTGAAGGAAGCTATGCATCATTCATCAGGTTTGCCTGTTTTATAACTTTGACTGTGGCTGTAATATTTAGAGGGGGAGAGTGATGAAACTTTTGAACACAAGGGGAGGATCAAGTGGAAATTTGCTTGACAGTGTTATTAAGGGTGGTGCTTTTTGTATTGACTCTTAGAGTTTGACGAGCATAAATAACAAACAGCAATCTAATAAATCTATTATTATATAATATTTACGATTTGAGCTGTGCAGTTCCATTTGAGATTCTATGTGCATTTGACAAAACTGTCTGTCAATTCCTGCACTGTCTGTTGCAGACCCATGCAGTTCCTCAGTGAGGTTAGTTCCTCTTACAGTTTCTCAATCAAACCAGATCATCTTTATCTGCATTCTCTTCCGGCGACATATGAAGTGTGATTAAAGAACACAGGATGCATCTGAGCTCAATTTGTGATTGTCATGGCAAAGGGTCTGATGTGAGGTGCAAGGGAAGCGAGTGCGTAAAAAAGGAGAGGCAAAAATGAAAACAACAAAAAGGAGAATCAACGTTTTAGTCTTCTTTTAATTTCTCTTGAAAAGTCACAGTCAAAACTTTCCTTTTCAACTTTTTTGGAAAGGAAAGAAAAACGTGCAGTGGTCTCTTAATTTTTTCCGGAGCTGTATATTAGTCTTCACCAAACCATACAAAGGGTTTCTATGGTACTGACCTATGACCTCCCCAATGGAGGTGTATTTATTGTTTAATAACAGATGTACATTTTCTAGTTCACAATTGTGAATTAAATGTTATTTCAAATTTCCTGGTTTCTTTTTTCAGACTCCCACAGGGGGAGTTGGTTGTGAGTGAGGAGGGAGAGCAATAGTGACACCAGCAGGGTATTGCCCAACCTCTTCCAGAGACAGGCCTCCCCTCAGATGAAGACACCCATCTCCGTATCGGTCAGTTGTGCACCTGTTAATTGTCAACATTTTGATTTTTTTTAGTATAGACAGTTTTATACATTTTAATCTGGACAGAAGATTCAGCATGTTATCATGAAGAAAAAATGCTCTAGGTTATTCCACCATTACTCTGCACATTGATTAAGCTTAGTCCTCCACTATACACGTTCTGTGTATTTCCTTACACCTTAATCATATCAAACTACCCCCCTCTCCCCCAGGCCCGTGCTGACAGAATTCTGGAACCCAGTTCCAACATCTCCAGCCCCTTCACCGTGACATCTGCGAATGTATCCGGGGGGGAAACTTCACCGTACGAGCCACCACTTGTCCTGTGGTTTGGAGCAGAGATCTAGAGTTCCATATTGACCACAGATACTGGGATACATGTGTGTGTGTGTGATGCTGTAAAGGGAGATGGATGAAAATCTGTAAGTTTTGTCAAAGTGCTGTGAGTGTAAAGTGCCCTTTTTTCTTTCAGTTGCTCTCAGTTTGTGAAACTTAACCTATTGATTGTGAGGACCTTCGCCTGAGGACCTCCGCCTTGTCTGATTGACCACCCATTACTGAACCTAACCTGCTTGTTGTTTTCTGTGCTGCCTTTGCCTGTGTCCCTTGGAGGTTAAATAAACATTGTCCTGTATTCATTACATTGAGTTTGTAATTTCTTCTTAATAAGTTGGTTAATTTTCCCTTTAAACCAAGATGACCACCAGTTTCCTTTGGAATTACCATTTTACTCTTCTGTCACAAACAAGTGATGATAAAGGGATTCCTATGTGGCTGAATGCTGACCTCTGTTTGAAGACTGATGGAGCTTAGCATTGATGCTATGCAGTATGAAGTAAGTGAGAATACAATGATTTGTATGCTAAAATATATTAACAATTCAATCATCTCCTTTATGTTTAAAACCAATGGGCACTCTGGGAAACAAACATAAATAAATAAGTCCCATGTGGGCTAGAAGTGACAGGTTCCTCTTCAATATGGTTGTCAGAAACATGGAACTGTCACTTAACTGTTAGTTATCGACCTGCATTGGATTGTCCTAAATACACAGGACAACATGTTTAATTCTATTGTGCAGATTGTGAGCATCTAAAACTTGTTGGATGTGAGACGAACAAACAGAATAATAACATTTGGAAATTACATTCAGAATAATAGAGCAATCAATGATTCAAGTCAATGATTTGTCTTTTCAATTCATCCTGCAGTTTACAATGCATTTAATACAATTCAATCGGCAAAATTCAGATCAATACTGAACATTAAAATCAACCCCAGCTCTGTATACATCTATTAGTGAGAGAGAGACAATTGAACAAAGAGAAAATGTAAGACAGTAGGAAAAGGTAAAGGAGAGAGAGTGGGAGAGAGAGAAAAGGAAATAAGTGTTTTAAGTACAATGACTGTAGTCCTTGTGAAACGTATGGCTGTAAGTCAATTTGGATATATATCTTTGCTAAATATCATTGGTTATTGTTTGTTTACAGCCTTAATGCATTCTGATTGTACTGTAGATAACAAGGTATTGTTATTCAATGACATTTTCACAAATCCAGTTAAGTTGTCTGATACATGAAATGTCATTCCATTTCTTTACAGGATCACTATACCAATTAATATTAATCTCAGCACAGTCCTCCTCTCCATATTTACTATCACCATTATTAGGCTCTGTTTCTCCCCAGTACCTATAGTGGGAACAACACAGAGTAATTGAAACAGTGCTAGTAATCATTGGCTTGCAAAACAACTTCTATATTCTTTCACACAGATACTCAAAAAATTATATCCATAAAATTTTAATTTTATACAGAGTATTATATCTTACGCTGTAGTCAGATGTGTGCCATCCACCCATATCCAGGTCCCCTCAGTCTCTCGGTCAGTCAGACCAATCCAAGAATGTATGTTTAATCTAACGACAAATTTCTATCAGAGAAAGATTACAGTGTTGTTGATAGCATCAAAATAACCATAGAAATCCATAAATCTCTTATGAACCTCCCTCTCACCTGTTCCTCTTGGTTATTTATGATGACTAGATTTGCCCCTCTCTTCAGACAGTCCTGGCTGGCATATTCCCAGTTTTTTTTTTTCTTGGAGACGTAATAGATGCTGTTACCAAACACTTGCCATCCACTTGGACGTTTCACTGCTTAAAAGAAAAGCAGTGGGTAAAATTGCACATATAATGTGTTAATACAGCTGTCTAAATGAACCCGTTTCATTTTCTCAAAGCTGTATGAAGACCATTTTCATGAGGATTAAGATTAAAAGGAAAACCAGTTCAGTTCACTCACCACGTAACTTCTGAATGATGTCTCTCTCTTTTGCCAGGTTGTTGTAACAACTTTGTAGCTGGTCTCTCTCTTCAGTCAGGTTGTTGTAACAAGTCTGTAGTTTGTCTCTCTCTGTGAGGTATTGATGCCCAATGAATCTGTCTGTAAAATTTAAGTAATATTAAGGGCTGGTCCATTGATTCTATCCTTTTGTGTACACATATTTTACCAAAATAGTTTTCTCTGCCAATTTCCTGATGTCCAATTTGGGATTATGCAACCTGGTCTCAGAATGATTACGCCGACAATTTTACGTAAATATTAGCCAGGGGATTTCGTAAGATATATTACGTTCAGTAAAATAACATTAGAGTCTGAATGGAAAAAAAAAACAGAAAGCCATGTTTTGAACCAGCAACCTTCCACATGTCAGACAGCTGTGCTACCCACTGCTCCAGTGAGGAACCTATAAGCTGGGAAGGTGAGTGGTGGTGTCAAAACATAAATATGTTAGAAGTGATTTTCTTTGTAATCCTAACCCAAACCTTAACCCTAACCTTAACCCCAGTGCTGTGATACCTAACCTTAACCCAAATCCTAACCTGAACACCAGAGCTGTAAAACCTAACCCTAACCAAACCTTAACCTAACATTTTTTGTTTCCTAACCGTAGCCCAAACCTTAACCCTAACCTTAACCCCAGTGCTGTGATGCCTAACGTGAACCTATCGTTAAGGATAAAATGCTTTTCTGACATATTGTAGCGACCTTGGTGTTGCTGTTACTCATCCTAAGCGAACATATCCAGTGTGGGGCAATGGGCAGGGTGACTGCCTTCTCATCTGAATGTTGCCGGTTTGAAACAGAGGGCAAACACTTTGTTGTAAAGATGTATAAGTTTTCATAGCGTTCGTAAATATCATATGTTTGTCTGGGGTTCGTATTTTATTTTACGTTTTAATAGCGCTTGTAACATTTGATACATTGTCATAGCGTTCGTAAGATATGTTACGTTTTAATAATTTCGTTATGTATCATACGATTTGGTGGCGCATTGCAATGTAACCTAACATAACGTCACATATCATACGAAATCGGGTGCCATGGATTTAAAATAGTCTACGTAGTGTCCTGAGACCACGTTGCATTATGATGCAGGGGGTAGTTGAGTTTTAACTATGCTACTACCAGCACTCGCTTTTTTATGTATTTTGATATTGAACAAATTTTTTTTTAATGTATGGGCATCAGGATCTTGAACTGTCATAGTAAGGACTCAATCCAATGAGTTGGCAGAAATTAGCAAAATGTTAAGTTTTCGCACAGAAACAGAAAATTCAGTGTCTCTCAAAAGTATTCACACCCTCAGACCACTCTACATTTTATGCAAAAACATGAATTCAAAATGGATTTCATTAGGAGTTTTTGCCACTGATCAACAAAAACACAAAAGTCTGTAATGTCAAATTGTTCTCAATTAATTACAAATATAAAACAAGAAATAATTGATTACATTCACCCCTTTAGTAAATTTTTGGTAGAGGCACCTTTGGCAGCAATTACAGAAATTAGTCTATTTGGATAATTCTCTACAAGCCTTGTACATCTGGACACAGCAATTCTGCTCGATCAAGTCAACCTTTGGGGAACAACAATGTTCCATTCTTCCAACAAGATAACATGTTCTTAAAATGTTGTCAGTTTAAGTTTAAGTGTAAGTAAACTAAACTTACAGTGGACAGACGGTCCTATGATCCTAGCCAATAAGAGAACACACAGCAGTCCCAGACACACTGCAGCAACTCCAGAAGGTCTTTTCCACCACGGACAATACATTGAAGCTGAACGTCAAATAAATAAAAAAATCGTTAAAATACAGTCATTAAAAGAATGAAAATTTGCTCATACGATTAGTTGTAGGATAAGTGATAAGCCTGCTAACTGTCAGAATTGAAAAATTATTAAAGTAATATATTTTCAAATATGTTTTACTTCTATGTTCTATTTTTATTTTAATTGTGTGTATGCATTTCTACCTATATGCCGTGTTTGTACCTGTGTGTGTTTTTGGGTGTGTGCGTGTGCGTTTGTGTGCATTATGTGAATTCAATATACTGTAAACTGAATGTTTAATGACAGCCCTACCTGGTTTGGGCTTGTCGTCTTCTTCATTGGCATATGTTGGGCAATCAATATTTGTGCCAATTACGTTCCCTTCAGGTTCGATTCCCTCTGACATCTTAGCACAAGTGTGATACAGAAAAAGTGTTCTGTCTTCACTGTTCTCTTTTGAATGACTTGCTGGTTGAAATGTGACATAAACCCACCATAGAGATTAAATGATGGTGTCACCATAAATTCAACATCGCTTTCGTTGTACGTTGCTTAGTCTGTGTTGATAAGGGAAACTTCCTGTTTTACAGTGATAGTCACATTAAGAATCTGCCATTATTCAGCAAATGTGCATTGCATTGAAATGGGCTGCAAATCTCTGTGCAGAAAGGCGGTCTTCACAAAAGTGTTCATTAAACGCAAACTGTGTAATCTAGAGCTGCTACATAGCAGATGAACTGATGGAGTGTATGACTTTCACTTGCTTCATGAGGATGGATTTAATCACAGGCCATGACTGTCCTCTGAAATGTGTTTTTATTAAACCGTTCATCAACTGTATGAAATAGGAAACCTATAGGAAAGACACTTCAACTCTTTAATCAGTTGATAAATATTGAGTTGATAATTCATTTTTAATTTTACTACATTTAAATAGTAAAATGTGTGCAAACCTGGACAAGAACTACAGGAAACATATGATCTCTGTAATTGCAAACAATTACAGAGATCATATTCCATCTCTCACAGTTGATGATTAGATTCCATCTCTCACAGTTGATGTGTACCTATGATAAAAATTACAGACCTCTACATGCTTTGTAAGTAGGAAAACCTGCAAAATCAGCAGTGTATCAAATACTTGTTCTCCCCACTGTAGATCTTCAGACAACGGCTACATCATGCTCTATACTATGTTAATAATAACTGTATATTTCTGATAATTTCCAATACCAAAGTATAATAACAGTCCTATTCACTAATCAGAATAATAACTGAGTACATTTAGAATGATTTCAGTCTTCAAGGCGTCATCTTACAGCAGGTTTATAAATTGAACATGGTTGCCTTGCCTCATTGCATTGTAGCAACCCCTTGAGGTGGCTTTAGTTGCATGTGAGATTAATCAAGGTTAAAGAGCAGACAATGTGTATCCTCCAGCATGCAATGATTCAGGTCTAGATATCCCGGTTGAGTGAGCAGTGTAATAAGAAGTATGTCATTAAATATACAGTACTTCAAAGGACAGGTAATGTATCTCGACAGTGGCTGTCCTGAGTCTGCTGGGAGTTTCTGCAATGTAGCCGGATCATAATCACAAATTGGATATCATTAAAATGGGAGAAAACAGAAAAGAAAAAACAATATAAAGTGACTCAGTAAAGTGTTGGGCTAACCCGAGCCGCCAGAACAGCTTCAATGCACCATGGAATAGATTCAACAAGTCCCTGGAAATCTACTGGAGGGATGGAACATCAATGATCCGAAAGAAATTCAATCACTTGGTGTTTTGGTGATAGTGGTGGAAAGGGCTGTCTAACACATTGGTCCAAAATATCCCATAGGTGTTCATTTGGTTTGAGTTCTGGTCAATATTTAATGAAGCTGCGTTTGAGGACCTGTGAGTCGTCTGTTTCTCAAACTAGACACTAATGTATTTGTCCTCTTGCTCTGTTGTGCACCATAGCCTCCCAGTCCTCTTTCTATTCTGGTTAGAGCCAGTTTCCGCTGTTCTGTGGAGGGAGTAGTAAACAGCGTTATATGAGATCTTCAGTTTCTTGGCCATAGCCTTTATTTCTCAAAACAAGAACAGATTGATGAGTTTCTGAAGAAAGTTCTTTGCTTCTGATCATTTTGAGCCCCTAATTAAACCCACAACTGCTGATGCTGAAGATACTGAACTAGTCTAAAGGACAGTTTATTGCTTCTTTAATCAGCACAACAGTTTTTAGCAATGCTAACATAATCACAAAAGGGTTTTCTAATGATCTATTAGCCTTTTAAAATGATAAACTTTGATTAGCTATCACAACATGTCATTGGAATACAGGACAGATGGATGCTGATAATGGGCCTTTGTACACCAATGTAGATATTCCATTTACAATCAGCCCTGTCCAGCTACAACTTGTTAATCTGTTTGTTCTTTGTTCTGCAAAGAGGAAGCCCAAGGGCTCTGGGAAGGGGGTGACCCACTGGGGTGAGACCACTGGGAATGGGGGTGACCCACTGGGGTGACTCCTCTGGGAAGGGGGGTGACCCACTGGGGTGACTCCTCTGGGAAGGGGGTGACCCACTGGGGTGACACCTATAGGAAGGGGGGTGACCCACTGGGGTGACTCCTCTGGGAATGGGGATACCCACTGGGGTGACTCCTCTGGGAAGGGGGGTGACCCACTGGGGTGACTCCTCTGGGAAGGGGGGTGACCCACTGGGGTGACTCGTCTGGGAAGGGGGGTGACCCACTAGGTTGACTCCTCTGGGAAGGGGAGTGACTCCTATTTAGCCAGGTCATTCGACAACCAGTGTGTTGGATTTGGGCCTAACCACTGTTTCCTGCACTTGCTCTATGAATAAAGGTTCAATTTGAGTATTCAGACTTTTCTCCATAATTTGTGATAATTTCCACGACAACTGTCATGGCAGGAACGAGATGTGGAGGTGGTGTTGAATAACCAGTGTTTATTTACACCGTGAGTCTTTCCAAAATGGTGCTGAATACTGAATGCTTTATGCAATCAGTTTGATGTGTATTTTTTCCAAATAACACACATCAAACAATCAATCAAATTTATTTATGAAGCCCTTTTTACATCAGCAGTCACAAAATGCTTTTACAAAACACCCAGCCTAAAACCCCAAGGAGCAAGCAACAACAATGTTGAAGTACAGTAAAAGGGCGTAGGGAAAAACTACCTAAGAGGGGCCAAAATTTAGGAAGAAACCTAGAGAGGAACCAAGCACGGGGAAGGAAAAAAGGTGCACAAATGGAGAGAGGAGGACGTTTGCAGCCAGTAGCCTATGTGACGATGACGATGATGAAAGTTGACAAGGAGGGCATCGCAGAACCAGGAGCGGAGGACGGAGACGAGAGAGCCGTACCCGAACACCAACGAGAGGATAAACCCACGCTCGCTAGCCCTGCTAACAGGAAGGGTCGTCTCCTGTGTATTTGGTTAGTGACAGTCAGTAGGGTTGGAGGCTTGTTGTGCATGAACCGTGTTGTTCAGCTTCCCACAGAAAATACTCTTCCAGAGCTGGAGCCCAATCCGAGCCACGGGAGTTATCCAGAAAAGGGATTACCGTATGTGTTGGCCTACCAGAACCTAATGCTGTGAATGTATACTGTGATGAACCTTTCCATAAAGTGTGTTAAACCATGGATTCTGTTTGTGTGTTTTCTGGGGATCTGTCTGAACCGGGTGTCGGTGACAAACACTGGACAAAGACACTGGGTAAATGCAAACATATATATACCCAGAGGAATGAGGGAATTGGGAATAGGTGTGTGTGTGATAAGACAAGACAGTCCAGGGATGCGTTGACGTGCAGATGGGAAACGAGACGGTGGCAGCCAGAAGACCGGCGATGAAGAGAGACGAAGCTGGGATGAAGAGAGACGAAGCTGGGATGAAGAGAGACAAAGCTGGGATGAAGAGAGACGAAGCGGGGATGTCTCCACAAGGGGCGGGGTCGAAGGTGGGATCGTGACATCTGCACTGTATTTCTGATCAATTGCATGATATTTTTATGGACAAAAAATGTTTTGAACAGTAGTATATATATTTATACTGTATACATTTTACAAAAACACATCTGCCTAAGAGGCTAGTCCACACCAATCAGGCCCTTGATCTAACAACCTGTGAAAGTCAGCGAGGCATGTTCACAAGTCGTCTTTTCATGCTTCAACTGGCCAAGCTAAATTCAACTTGAATACAAAGTGTATGACATTAAAGTTCTGCCATCCATATTGGTAGGTTTACAGCTAGAAGCTGACTCTTACAACATCAAACCTGACAGGTAATAAGTAAAACATTTATTCTTAAAATTTCATCTTTGATGGGTGATATTTTGGTTTATGAATGAATGGTTTCCATTAAATGGATACTATTAGAACACAAGCATGAGCTTGTGAGCAACAGTTGTGGTATACTGGAGTTGTAGACATGTGACCACAAGGGAAGTTGGGGGTGGGAGGTGCGAGAAGGACATGCAAGACGCATGACAAAACTGTGTAATGCAGTCTTAGAATGTATGGTGCATTACACAGACCCAAACAGAGCTGTCAGGGTCACCAATTAAACAGCCAGTTTAGAGTATGCAGGTCTATTAAACTTAATCTGATTGGTTAGAAATATTTACAGCTTCCAGTTACAATTTATTTAGAGAGTCCCAATTTCCATCCGTAGATGTTCTATAGATAGTAATTCTATCAACAAATTTTCATCAATCTTTAAACAAACTATCATTTGATAAGCAAATGCTTGCTAAGGTTAAGGTTAGGTTTGGAATAGGTTTTAGGGTAAGGGTTAA
>JACXGI010012345.1:10865-23004 GCA_016801175.1 Esox masquinongy | reverse complement strand
AGGTGTTTTGAGTTAATTAGCTGATTAGAGTGTGGCACCAGGTGTCTTCAATATTGAACCTTTTCACAATATTCTAATTTTCTGAGATAGTGAATTTGGGGTTTTCATTAGTTGTCAGTTATAATCATCAAAATTAAAAGGAATAAACACTTGAAATATATCAGTCTGTGTGGAATGAATGTATACATTATACAAGTTTCACTTTTTGAATGGAATTACTGAAATAAATCAACTTTTTGATGATATTCTAATTATATGACCAGCACCTGTAATTCACTGGAGTATTACTAAAACATATAAAGTGGTTAGGTAATATTTTGATAGCAGTCAAATCAAATTTGAAATCAAATGTATTTTATAAATCCCTTTTTACATCACAGTGATTTTACAGATACCTAGCCTGAAACCCCAAAGAAAAAACAAGAGTTGATTCACAGTGACTAGATAAAGCAGTAGTTATAGAAATTGGAAAAGAACATAAAAATTTTTAATATCAGTAGTTATAGGAATTGTGAATATTCAATATGTAAATATGCAACCCTAAAAGTAAAGTCTGTGGCTCTGATTTACAGGCAATTAGGTATTCAGAGTCTGCAATAGTTCAGCGGGACATTTTGGATGAGATGTTGCTCCAAGCGGAGGTACTTGATAGAGTGAGCAGGTTGATGTTGGAGAAGACACAAATATCCTCTGGCAATGAGAGTAAGTATAAAACTGTTGTTTTGTTCAGATAATACTGGTTTCTGTATATTTTTCAATGCTAGCTTTGTTTGTGCCAGTGTTTGGGGTATTGGTCAACAGCTGCATTGGGCCATAAATATAGCGGGAAACAGACAACCCTGGCAGCACCTTGATAGGATATGGGCATGAGAAACTTAACACAACACAAGTGCTGACTAACTCTGAACAAAGGACAGTAGATAGGACGTGATGCCTGTTACTAATGGGCCCCACACATTCTGTCCATACATCCTGTCCATACCTCCTAATAGGAGTTGGCCATGTGACTGTCATAGGCTCTATAAATAGGCCCATAGAGCCTATGAATAGGTTGGAACATAGGATAAACCTTTCTTATTGGAGGATAATGGACTGTGTAATGGTTGGCTATGACCACTGACCGCCTCCTATGTGTCCAGGCATAAAAGACTGTTAACTTTATAATTATTGGAGAACATGGAAGAACTATGGAAGATCAACATCTTGGACTCATGCTAAATAAAGATTCTCCCCTGACTACCGGTTGCATTAATTTTGTCCATGGATCAAAAGTGGACAGAATATAACAACCTCCACCCCCTCTTTCAGTCTCTCTGCCTCCTGTCCCACCTGTCTTTTTAAACAATGACAGGGGAGTGAAGCTCCCATATCCCTTTATAAAAGCTTTGCATACTTAACCAACTCCTGAATAACTTATCCTAAATAATGGGACAGTAAAAGGCCACTCTGAATTGTTCAGTTTTCTCACACCACAATATTACATGTCTACAGTGTTGAAGGCATGTGCAATTGGCATGTTGAGTGCAGGAATGTCCAACAGAGCTGTTCCTCCTCAATGTTACTCGAGACTCCACGATGTTTCACCAGTAGGAAACATCGGTGACATATGAAACTTTACCACTTGCTCTGTAAGAATATTAGTATTACTAAATTTAAATACACTTTCTTCCACAAAACTAAGATTAATCCATGCTTATATTTTTTTCTAAAAGTAATATTGTCAAGTGGGTTGAATTCTTTACAATAACTTGACTTTGATGAGGTGTTCACTTAAATGTTCTCATATGAGGAATCGGAATTCAGCCTTAGATAGATATCATTATAATTATCATATCTGTGCATGACAGCGCCAATGAGGAAATCTCCATTTTGAAGAAGTCACTTTCTTTCTATATTTTTTTGTGTGATAAATGCTTACATCATATTTTAGTGATTTACTGCCATCTGCAGTGCAGGAGTCCTAAGCCAAATCTTACTGTGGCCACTAAATGATGAACCTCTATCCACCTTCATGGCCCAAACATCTCTGAACATTGAACTTTATTATTTTTAGTTCTTACAAGAACTTTGCCAGTAGTGCCTAGTGTGTTGAATATGAATGCAACAATTGATGTACTATAGCATACTATAATACATCCTCTGATCTTTCCCTAGTTCTCCCAAAGGCCCAGGGACAGAAGGAGTTGCTGATGTTTTGGGAGGAGTGTGCAGGCAGCAAATCGCTCCTCTGCTGTCCCACCGACACTTTTGTTAAGACCCTGAGGAAGCGTTACATCCACAAAGTCAAAGCCAAGCAGCCCGGTCAACCAGATGCAGGTGAGCGCCACAGCACAAAGGCTCAAAGAAAGATTATTTAGAACAACATACACCGATCAGCCATAACATTATGACCACTGATAGGTGAAGTGAATAACACTGATAATCTCGTTATCATGGCACCTGTCAGTAGGTGGGATATATTAGGCAGCAAGTGAACGTTCTGTCCTCAAAGTTGATGAATTAGAAGCAGGAAAAATGGGCAAGCGTAAGGATCTGAGCGACTTTGACAAGGGCCAAATTGTGATGGCTAGACGAGTAGGTCATAGCATCTCCAAAACTGCAGCCCTTGTGGGGTGTTCCCGGTCTACAGTGGTCAGTACCTATCAAAAGTGGTCCAAAGAAGGAAAAGCGGTGAACCGGCGACAGGGT
The DNA here is from genome assembly GCA_016801175.1 of Esox masquinongy. NCBI lineage: Eukaryota > Metazoa > Chordata > Actinopteri > Esociformes > Esocidae > Esox > Esox masquinongy. The sequence goes on along the minus strand of JACXGI010012345.1, from coordinate 20,316 downwards.
CATGGGCGGCTGAGGCTCATTGATGCATGTGGGGAGTGAAGGCTGGCCCGTGTGGTCCTATCCAACAGACGAGCTACTGTAACTCAAATTGCTGAAAAAGTTGGAATTGGTCTCTTTCAGCAGGATAATGTGCCCTGCCACAAAGCAAAAATGGTTCAGGAATGGTTTGTGGAACACTACAACGATTTCAAGGTGTTGACTTGTCCTCCAAATGCCCCAGATTGGAATCCAATTGAACATCTGTGGGATGTGCTGGACAAAAAGGTCCAATCCATGGAGGCCCCACCTCGCAACTCAGGACTTAAAGGATATGCTGCTAACGTCTTGGTGCCAGATACCACAGCACACCTTCAGAGGTCTAGTGGAGTCCATGCCTCGACGGGTCAGGGCTGTTTTGGCGGCAAAAGACCTACACAATATTAGGCAGATGGCCATAATTTTATGACTGATTGGTATACTTAGTGAGTGCATACTTTTAGAGACCAGTACCCAGGCAAAAAGTCACCACTTAAAAATTGGTTAATTGATGCAGTCACAAACTGCAGCTCTAATCCAATGGCTCGAACTGTTGATAGCCACAGACATAATCACAAATTCTTTCAGTTTTGCTGAAATGTGTCAGGTCTCTGACACATTGGGTTGATAGAGACTGGATATTTGACCACTGTGGATCTCTGACACATTAGGTTCATAGAGGCTGGATATTTAACTGCTGTGGATCTCTGACACATTTATAGAGACTGGATTACTTTGGGTGTGTGATATCCAGTCTGACATTGTGTCATCTGCAGTGTTTGCACAGCTGTTGCAACAGATCCAGGCTAGCTCTCGGATGGTGCCTATGGCCCGTTGCACTCTGGACCGGATTACCATCTTCCAGCTGTCCACCTACCTGAGCCGCTGGAGCTTTACAGACCTGGGAGAGCACATCTTCCGCCTCTCCAAAGAAGGTACCACACTTCCACACTGATCTGAATTAAACTGTTCTGGCTTGTATTAGTGCATAGCTGTTGTTGACGTAAATAAGTTATTGCATTGCATACGAACACTGGAGCTGGACCAAAATGTAGCAAATATAAAATAAAAAGGGGCAAAGCGACAACACTGAGATCATGCAGCTGTATCATCTCATTGAATTTCATATATCTGATAACAGTTCTAACATTTATATTATACTTTGCGCCATAAGACCTGTGGGCTGACAGGTTTTACAGTGTTCTTGAGGGTAGTAAGAATCATACATTTATATAAGCATTCTTTAAAGTACCCAAATGCTGCATTTAAATACATTACAGGAGACCATTGCAAAACAGACCTAGATCTAGGAGAATGTCCCAAAAATACTATACATCTGGATATAAGCTGTCAATACTCTCCCCACTCTTTCAACACTAAACACTAAAACTTATATACTGGAGAATGTGGGAAATTTAAGATGAAGAGTCTCATCGTGTGAAACAAAGGACAGGTTTCCTTAGTGGCCCCTACAGCTGTTTTTTTCAGAAGGCCCATGGGACAACCAAAGCACACATTAAAGTTAGAATGTGTACATAATGGAGAATGCTTCAGAAAGGTAATTCAACATGTATGGTCAGTGCCAGACCTGGGCTGAAACATTCCATGATCCGTGTCACGATTACAGGCACCCCTAGAATTGCATATAAACCATCTCAGTCATTAGGAACTCTTAATTGGTCATAAAATTATTCCTGTTTCACTTACAGGCCACAGGTTTTAGTGGATATTGGGCCTGGCAAGGACTGTGGGGTGCCTTAGGTGTAACCCAGGTTTTTTTTCTGAAATCAATATTATATTACAGCCAAAAATAGGACTGCATTTTCTAAACAAATGCAGTGCACTTGTCTTCACACAGTGAATATACAAACAACACTTTCAAAATGTTCATCATTAGTGATGTATTGATGACATCACTTTTAGGTGTTGAAATACATGTATATTTATAGATATACATTTACAAAATGCATTTCACTCGCCCCTCTGAAACAGATATCCTTGTTTGGAGTAGTGGTTAGCATGTGACTTGGAAACCAAATATCATGGGTTAGATTTATAAAATGCATTAAAAAATATATTTCCCATATGTATTGTAAAATATATTTAGTATGTATTTTCCAATACATTTTCAAATGCATCTCCAACATTTTGTTACATTTTATATGCATTTGGTAATATATTTGTATATGTATTCTAAATGTATTAATTACATTTCCTTAAATACATTAATTGGCCAATTTTTGTTATTTTTAAATGTATCTCAAATACGTTTTAAAAAATATATTTAAAATGTATTTATTTTCTGTATGGGTTAGTTGAATCTTTTTAAAAAAAGTTTTATTAAGTACTTAACAAGACATTCAGGTCACAGCTATTCATTGTGTTATTTGTAAATTGAAAATTAATGGAGAATACAAATATGAATACAAATACGTGCAAAAAGTAACATAAAACACACAAAATAACAAATGACAGCAACTATACATTATAATTGAGTTAAAGCATTAGAGTATTAGTAATTAAGACATCATAGTACTGGACAGTAACAATGCATTTGTTATTGTTTAGCAGTTTAAGAGACTCAATTAAAGACAAATAATCTATCAAAAAAACTTTCAGACACAGGGATGATTTCGAAAATTTGGCTTTGTGGATATGAAATTTACCAGTCAAGATCATAATATCGGTCATCCATTCCAAGGATTTTATAGTACATTGAAATTATGTAATCACATTATTTTTTCCAGTATGAATAGCATGACCAGTTTTACTCAGTATGTACCCCTCCATATCCAACCAGAATCGTCTGGTGTATGGACAACTGTAAAATAAATGAATCAGTGTTTCAGGTTCCAGACTGCAAAAGGAACAATTGTTATTAATCTCAGCAAATATTGACACCATAGTGTTAGAAGGGTACATGTTGTGCAAAATCTTTTAATGCACTTGTCTTGCTTTATTTGAAATACATAATTTAAAGGGACAGAGCCAAGCCTTTCTCCACTGTATGTCAGAGAGTTGAGCATTCCAAAAGGATTTACCTCTTGGTGTTATCTTTCTCTTGCTATAGAAATATTCTCTTATATGTTTGTTGGTACACTTAGTATTACTTTTCTCAATACCATTAATAACAAGCCTTGGAAATGTTCTAAGGACATCATGAAAAACCATGTGACATTTTATAAGTTGAGAAATGCCTGAAGGAATAGCAGTAACCACAGAACTATATTGCTTGTAAACAACAGGAAAGGATTTGACTCTTAAAAATTCTTCATAAGATAAGATTTGACCACCACTGTCAAATACGTCACTTACAAAAATGTCTTTCTCTATCCAATGTTTCATAAAAATACTTTTGTTTTTAAATGTGATATTGCCATTATTCCAAATAATAGCTTTATGCTGTGAAAAAGTGTGAACAAAACATCGTTTCCATGCCATAAGGGCTTGCTGATTAAATTTGGATAACTTAAGGGGTAGTTTGACAATATTGTAATTACAAGCCAACAAAAATTTGCAACCCCCCTAGTTTCGTAAATATATTATCAGGAATAAAAAAAAACATAAAGATTCTGGAGACTCTATACATTTTTTCAACCGTGAAGGTATTATTCATATCCACAAAATCCAGTAACTCAAATCCTCCTTCATCCCTAGCTGCACTGAGAACTTCCTTTTTGAGGTGATGGTGCCTGTTTTTCCAAACAAAGTTAGAAAGTAGATTGTTTACCTAATTACAAGTAGACTCATGTACAAAAAGAGTGCAGGGTAAACAAACCTAGAAATACCCTCTGCCTTTGTTAAGAGAACCCGTCCTAAAATAGAGGTATCTCTATGAAGCCACATATTTAAAATTGATTTGGCCTTTTTAAGTTTTGGAGATAAATTTAATTGTTGTCTGACTAGAACTTTATTACAAATATGAATACCAAAGTATTTAACAATTTCTTTCACCTGAATACCATACAACGAGGTGTCATCAGTGTCATATAAACAAAAAATGTCTGATTTTGATAGAGTTTAAGACGTGATGCAAGAGAGAAACGTTTGATGAACCTCATGCTCAATTTGAAATTTCTCTCTAAGAAATAAAGCTGTGTCATCAGCCAAATGAGTAATTCTTATTTCTCTATCAAATATTGATAACCCCTGAATGTCTGAATTGTTGAGTATAGTCAAACACAATAGTTCCACCACAATCAAAAACAGAAATGGCGCAATAGGACACCCCTGGCGCACCCCCCTCACTACTGAAAATCTTTTAGAAGTGTTGGGATAGACAATTGCACAACTGTTAATGTCTTTATAAAACATTGTTACATTAGAAATGAAGTTCTCTTCAAAACCAAAGACCTGCAATGCCTGAATTAGAAACGGATGTTCGATTGTATCGAAGGCCTTATAGAAGTCAAGAAATAGAATTAACGCATCAGAGTGCACATTGTCAGAAAAATCAATAAGGTCCATAATTAACCTGATATTTGAACTAATATGTCGATTTGCCATGAAGCCAGTTTGAGTCTCATTTATAATTTCCTTAAGACCTTGTTTTAAACGTTCAGCATAAACCTTAGAAATTATTTTGTAGTCTACGTTTAGAAGTGTTATAGGTCTCCAATTCTCAACAAATAGAATATCCTTTTCTGGTTTGGATATTAAGGTAATTAAACCTTGTTTCATTGTAGTAGACAATTCCTTCCTATCCATACATTCTTTAAACATTTCCAATAATGGTGTTTCAATACTGTACCAAAAACAAACATAAAACTCAACAGGAAGTCCATCAACACCAGGCCTTTTTTCATTGAATGAGTAGCTTCAGAGATCTTACAACTCAAAATATCTCCTTCACAATCTAATTTAAACTGTTCTGAAATTGTAGGCGCATATCTTTTTACCTGTTTGATTAACTCATTACAAGCATCAGAATTAAAATTAGTTACATAAATTACTATAAAATTAGCTTACATGGTCTGCTATTTCTGTGGGGTTAGTATTAAGACTGCCATTTATCATAAGGGTGGAGACATTATTTCTTTTCCGATTTCTTTTCTCTAAGGTAAAAAAGTAACTAGAATTGCTTTCACCTTCTTCCAACCATTTAGCTCTCGACCTTATGAAAGCGCCTTTAGCCATGTCCACACATCTTTTCAACTTCTGCTTGAAGTGTCTTAAGAGTAATTTCCTCATCTATTGTAAGGTGATTTTGTGATTTTATTTAGACTTTTCATAATACCAAGCTCTTTAGCCAAGTTAATTTTTTTAATTCTTTACTGCGCTTGATTGCCAATTCCCTAACTTTAAACTTAAAGAATTCCCATCTTTGCACATGACCCATTTGGATAGTTGGTTGAATCTTATGGTCAAAAAGAGATTCTGTGTGGTGTGGATTAGGGATAGGACGAATGAACGCGAAGCTCCGAAGCACCGTTCAGTTTTCCAAGCTATACTGTTTTGATGTAGTGTACCAGGAGCTCCTTTCAAAGTACAACACTTTGTGATCATAGACCTTTGAAGCTTCGGGTGTCACACAATCACCTTCGAGTTCCAACCAGGCCCAACAGGTGTTGTGTTCGGAATGGCTGTTTTGAAACTGTGTGCATAAAAGGTTAACGAAATCTGATCATTTCAAGGGTTGTTAGTAGGAGTTTGAGACATGCATGCAAATGGAAATTTGAAAGAGCAAGTTAAACAAGAGATTCATAAAATATAGCTAGTTATTTGATAGTAGTCATAGCACAGTAATTTGAGTCACACAAGAGAATAATTTAGTGTTGGTTAACTATTATTTGAGTTCTTGGAAAGGGTAATAGGATTGTGTATTGTGCCGGATTTACACCGGGCACTTCTGCGGAGCGTTCTGGCTCCAATGAGGTTTTGTTCCGTCCTCCACGCAGTGTCATACCCCACCGGGAGCATTTCAGAAGCGGAGCGATGCAAGGCGGCTGTATTGTTGAGATCACGAGAGCAACAAACGACAATAAACTACTTTGCATGTCCGACATTGACTTTCTTTTGTTTTTGTATTTTTTCCTTGATTTTGGGTGTTCTATCATGAAGTTCTTCTATAGTTCCAGAATTGTAAAACATATAGGCAAGTATCAAAAGGTTAATATCAGACAGTCAAACTTTTTAAAATGTTCATAAACTAGGCCTACCTGAAATACATCTGTACTATATGTAATTATTTCTTGATATCTCACAGGTCCTGTCCTGTGTACACCGCGTTCCAAATTATTATGCAAATTGGAATTCAGTGTCATAAACATTAAATATTTAGTTTTTCTTTCAAACTCATGGATGGTATTGTGTCTCCGGGCTCTTTGGATCACGGAAATCAATCTCAGACACCTGTGATAATTAGTTTGCCAGGTGAGCCCAATTAAAAGAAAACTACTTAAGAAGGATGTTCCACATTATTAAGCAGGCCACAGGTTTCAAGCAATATGGGAAAGAAAAAGGATCTCGCTGCTGCGGAAAAGCGTCAAATAGTGCAATGCCTTGGACAAGGTATGTAAACATTAGATATTTCACGAAAACTTAAGCGTGATCATCGTTCTGTAAAGAGATTTGTGGCTGATTCAGAGCACAGACGGGTTCGTGCAGATAAAGGCATAATGAGGAAGGTCACTGCCAGACAAATTAATCGGATTAAGAGAGCAGCTGCTAAACTGCCATTACAAAGCAGTAAACAGGTATTTGAAGCTGATGTTTAATGAGATGTTTATGTCATATTACATTTTGTCCAGCAGATGTCCCTGTTGTGCACTGTGTTGGAAAGCTTCGAGCAATTAAGTGTTTTCAAGCCTCAGTGGTTCGGTTTTCCATCCCTGGTGTGGATAAGGAGCCAGGCGCAGGATGCTGACAGTTTAGTCTTTTTAATGTAGACACCAAACAACTGATAAACGAAATCTCAATGATAGAATAATATCTAAAATTTAGATTTACAATAATAAACACAGGTATAGTCCCAGAATAGCTGAACAACCGTTCAATATGTAGAAGCCACGTAACATAGCACTGGTAATATTCAACAATAACACACAAGGACTAGGGGAGCAGAGGGAACAGATATACCCTTAGTAATGATGAAATGAGTGACAGGACAATCCGTGGTGTGTTCAAGAGAAAACAGTGTTGTGATACTGGTGGTGACACCAGGGGAACAGTGGCGGCTAGATAACCGGCAATGTCGACCAACGGAACCCCCGGACCAGGAGAGGAGACGGTCATTGAGGGACATGTGACATTCTGCATAGATGAATGGTCTCAGATCCCTAGTTATCTTTTCTCTTCCCATCTGATTAAACATCACACTTACCTTGGCAAGGGAGGTTACACATAGGACTACATGCAGGGGTGACAATAATAAAGATACTATTTCTAAACTGGTTAGTGATTCAGCAGTTTTTCTCTTATCTCAGTCATTGCCAACCTTCTATATCTTTTTGTAACATGCCAGTAATGTCCAGTCAATTAACTAGACCATGTGAGCTGGTACAGCTTTGTGGTTTTTACTGTTAAGACCTTTTGGATTTACACAATCTCCTATCCTGTTGTTGTGTAAATATTTAGGGCTCAACCCAATCAAACCTGCATTGCAGTGTTTATGTAATACATCTTGATTCCACAGGGATAGAAAAAAGAGAGATTGGACAAGATACGTACGTTGGCATCAAATGAGCAGCCACATCAAATTACCGAGGACAGAGAAAAGCAATATGTTCATAACTTGGAAAAATATACTTATTCCTGGAATGGAAGAAATTATGGCTGTGTGGCTGCACACTTCACATGCTTTGCCCCTTTTTATTTTGCAATATACAGACAGGTGACAAATTAAAGGACAATCCTGAGTAAATGAGTGGAGGAACCTAACCGCAGATGCTTCAATACAGCTCTACTGCATGATACAATTAAACAATTCACATCCTCTCATGCTCTGTGGCATGTATAAAAATGTTGACCAGGCCAAGTTGACTTTGGTTATTGATCAAACTGGCAAGAGGAAAGGATCTAAGTGACTTGAATGAAGGTTCATTATTGGGGCACGGATGGCACTGAATGGTTTGTTGAGTATGAAAATGTGAATCATATACTATGGCCTTTACAGTCACCAAATCCCAACTCATGACCTATGGGAGATTTTGGACCGACGTGTTAGGCAGTGCTCTCCACCACCATAATCAAAACACCAAATGAGGGAATATCTTTTGGAATGTTGGTGTTCCACCTCCAGTAGAGTTCCAGAGACTTCTAAAACCTATACCAAGGCCCATTGAAGCTGTACTGATAGCTTGAGGCCCAACACCTTACTGAGACACTTGATGTTTTCTTTTCTTTATTTATTTGTCACCTGTCTGTATATATCCATTATAAAACTAAGTTTACCTCGCTCATTGAAAGATGGAAGAGACGGCAGTGTTCAGCACCATAAACTAGTCTAAAACAAGTTTCTGCTTTTCATAGAGCTCCATATATTAGTTTGGCATCATTCTATAAATTGTGTGTTGAAATGAAAACATTTTCTTCTCAAATGCATTGTTTAGTAGTGCATCAACATTAGTTTGCAGTAGCCCCACTAAAACTGGTGAGCTACTTGTGCACTTCGAGTTTGCTTACAGACGAACATGCTAAGAATTCCCCACATTACTAATGTGATGGATAATGCTATGAGCATCAATGAAAATTTGGGAAAAATGCATCCAGAGTATACTTCAATTTATTGATTTATGTATATTTATGTTGACCTGAAGTTGTTTTAAAGAGAGCATTGTGCAAGATAAGGAAAACCAATCATTTAATTTATATATATTATATATACACTTCTCCTGTAAAATCCTGTAATTTCTTTTAAATAAAATGTATCGATAAATTACAATAATAATTGACAGATTAATATATTAGCAAAATAGTTGTTAGTTGCAGTCCTAAACACAACTTAGTCTCCGCAATGCATTAAAACAGCCCTCAACAGCAGTCGGGCCAGGCTAAAGAAAGAATAAAGGCTTTTAGCACCTTATAAGGTGCGTAACGTCACGTTGCAAATGTTCCTCCTACTTATTTCAGAAAACACTAGTACCACATTATATGAAACAATGTTTGTGCCATGTTTACATTTTTCTCTTTATTTTATTGTAGATTGTGCTCTAATCAGGCATTATACAGTGGATATAAAGTCAACACACCCCTGTTAAAATGCCAGGTTCTTGTGATGTAAAAGAATGAGACAAAGACAAATCATGTCAGAACTTTTTCCACCTTTAATGTGACCTATAACGTGAACAATTCAATTGAAAAACAAACTGAAATCTTTGAGGGGGAAAAATAAAAAACTCACAATAACCTGGTTGCATAAGTGTGCACACCCTTAAACTAATACTTTGTTGAAGCACCTTTTGATTTTATTACAGCACTCAGTCTTTTTGGGTAGGAG
>JACXGI010012345.1:0-10765 GCA_016801175.1 Esox masquinongy | reverse complement strand
ATCTCCTGTGCACAGCCCTCTTCAGATCACCCCACAGATGTTGAATTGGATTCAGGTCTGGGCTCTGGCTGGGCCATTCCAAAACGTTAATCTTCTTCAGGTGAAGCCATGCTTTTGTGGATTTGGATGTGTGCTTTGGGTCGTTGTCGTGCTGAAAGGTGAACTTCCTCTTCATCTTCAGCTTTCTAATGGACTCTTGAAGGTTTTGTGCCAAAATTGCCTGGTATTTGGAACTGTTCATAATTCCCTCCTCCCTGACTAAGGCCCTGGTTCCAGCTGAAGAAAAACAGCCCCAAAGCATGATGCTGCCACCACCATGCTTCACTGTGGGTATGGTGTTCTTTGGGTGATGTGCAGTGTTGTTTTTGCGCCAAACATACCTTTTGGAATTATGGCCAAAAAGTTCAACCTTGGTTTCCAGTCCATAACACATTTTCCCACGTGCTTTTGGGAGAGTTTGTTTTTGCAAACTTCAGCCGGCCTTTTCTTTGTAAGAAAAGGCTTCAGTCTTACCACCCTACCCCATAGCCCATTCATATGGGATACGGGAGATTGTTGTCACATGAAGCACACAGCCAGTACTTGCCAGAAATTCCTGCAGTTCCTTTAATGTTGCTGTAGGCCTCTTGGAAGCCTCCCTGACCAGTTTTCTTCTCGTCTTTTCATCAATTTTGGAGGGACGTCCAGTTCTTGGTAATGTCTCTGTTGTGCCATATTTTCTCCATTTGATGATGACCGTCTTCACTGTGTTCCATGGTATATCTAATGCTTTGGAAATTCTTTTGTACCCTTCTCCTGACTGATATCTTTCAACAATGAGATCCCTCTGATAATTTGGAAGCTCTCTGCGGACCATGGCTTTTGCTCTGTGGTGCAACTAAGAAAATGTCTGGAAAATCCTACTAGAACAGCTGAACTTTATTTGTGATTAATCAGAGTCACTTTAAATGATGGCAGGTGTGTAATGACTTCTATTTCATGAATTTGAATGTGATTGGTTAATTCCGAAACATTGCCACATCCCTAGTTATAAGAGGGTGTGCACACTTATGCAACCAGGTTATTGTAAGGTTTTTATTTTTCATTTTTCCCCCTCAAAAATTTCAGTTTGTGTTTCAATTGAATTGTTCACATTATAGGTCACATTAAAAGTGGAAAAAGTTCTGACATGATTTATCTTTGTCTCTTTCTTTTACATCACAAAAACTTGGCATTTTAACAGGGGTGTGTAGACTTTTTATATCCACTGCATTTTACCAATTCTCCAAGGGTATGCAAACTTTTGAGCAGAACTGCATGTAGTTCCCTTCAAGCAATCCATTATTGCTGAAATATATAAAACATAGCTATTAGTAATCTTTTGCTCTGTTGACATGCAGGGCAAGAATAAACAATACTGGCAGTGCCATGCATGGGTTTAGCAAACGACATAACATAAGACGTCAACAATGGAATATTGATTGCAACTAATGTTGAATTCTATACTATACAGATAAAGCAATCATATGGCAGGTTGACAGAAAATATAGCTAAATTGATATTCATACACAGACACTATTTGCAATTTAAAAACCACACGTGGGGGAAATTCACCTTTAATTGCCATTTTCACCTGTGTGTGTCACCTTGTGTGTCTGTAACAAGGCCAAACATTCAAGGGTATGTAAACTTTTGATCAGGGCCATTTGGGTGAGTTCTGTTATTATGATTTAAAAAGGACTCAAACCACTGTGATAATAAATGGCTTCATATGATCACTATCCTTAAATAAAATACTTTATACTTAAATAAAGGTTTTTTTGCATGATCAGTCATATTTTCAAAATCAATGCCAAAATTTCACAATTTCTGCCAGGGTATGCAAACTTATGAGCACAACTGTACACATCTGTTTATATTCAAATTCTGTCTTCCTTTGCCATCCCTACTACATAGCCAATCAGACGCCACCTCAATATTTAACACTGTAAGAAGACAGATAAACTGACACCCAGGCATGACAGTTGAAAGTAACTAAAATGGTGTTGGTCTGTGTCAGTTCACCTGGTGTCTGCTCTGGAGAGTCCTAAAAGGAGAAGGACACTGAAGAAGTTGAAAGGGAGGTGCATCGCCGAGCTGCTGCCTCTGTGCTGTACCCTCCAGTGTCTAGCCAGCCTCCAGATAGATGCCAACCACAAAGTCTCCCAGGCTGCCAGAAACTGTCTCTGCAGAGCCACGAGCAACAAGGTCTTCAGGACTAAGGTAGCCTATTGGTTAGATGTTAGGCCAGTTCCCTGAAAGTCACTGGTTCAAAGCTAGTTAACAATCACAAATCAGAATCCCCTGGTACTGATATTAACATTTTTGTGAGAATCATCCTCAAATCATCAAAGTATTTGAAATGAATTAATAATTTCATTTGGGGAAAAGTATAAACACAAATCCCTGGAAACAGTGCCAGAGAAATAAAATCAAAACATGCCTGACAATTTTGGATGAGACTAGCATTTCACTGGCTCCTTGTTAATTGCAGATGTCAGATGCTTCTCTTATTTCTAATTTTGTATAGCTACTGTACATCTTTCTTTAGTCATGTCTTATTATTCTTCCTGAGAGTTGAAACCATCCCACATGCTCAATAATGGTCATTATGTTTCTTCATTAAAATGATTATTTTTTTGTCTAGGACTAGGTTTTATCTGAGCCGGGTAAACCAGCACTTTAAATCGTATTTCAAAAATATGAAATGCTATCAGATTTTGTATGTTCATAATGGTATTATCCTTCTAGGCTATAGTGTACTACACTGAAGTCCTGAGGGACAGCGATGTCAGACTCCAACAGGCTGCCTGTCTGGCCCTAATGTGTCTCAAAGTGAGTATTTTTGTGCCAAAGGTTTTCACAAAGGGAGACTTAGGCCTAGTCCACATGTACACGGGTATTTTTTAAAACAGGTTTTGTTTCTCCTTCGTTCTTAAAAAAATCCCATCCATACAAGCACTGTTTAAAAAAAATCTCTGTCCACATGAAAACGCAAAAACACGCTTTCAAGCACTATCAAGAGCATGCAAAATCAACAGGCAACGATATAACCCTAATCTTTGAACCATGTTGGCCAATCAGAAGCCTGAAAAAAAGTTATTACTGGTCCTGATAGGCTAACAACAATGGCGCAAGTGTTGGATGTACCAGTGACCTCCGTAGTGCATTGTAACGCCTCTGTTCCTCAATATAATGGGAGAGTAACTGTACATTTATGTGTAAACATGTAAAAAGTCCTGTTAGCAGTATTAAATCCAGCATTATTTTGGCTACGTCCACCAATGCACAAAATCGCCTCATGTAAACAAAGGAGATAATGGCGCACACACTGACGTTACAAGCCAAAAACACTGTTTTACCTGTCTACTCGTTCCGGCAAGATGGCGAGCTAAGCAAATGCGTTCCTCAGGGCTCGTTGACATGTTCAACAAAACATCAAAGCTGACTTAGTTCCCTCCAAAGTGAAGCAAATGATTAGACATCCCGAAATAAAGTACACAACGAACAAAAAGTTATGTCGGCAAAAAATACCTCACAAATTAATACTCAGCAAAAAGCGGCTGCTAACAACGGAGGCTCTCTAGGCATGAGACTCAAGACAGTTGCTAACATCAAAACTGACCATGACTTCTATTTCTTCACCCGGCTCCATAAGCAAAAGGAAAAATTAACCTCAAATCACTTCTACAAAAGAACCTGATCCCAAGAAATGTAAGCCTGAGGATTAGGGTTGCCAGATATTATTAACCGCATACTGCAAAATCAGTCTAAATACCGCACAATCTAATTTCTAATTTTGCTAGAAAACTGTTGAAGTGTATGAATGTATGCTTGTTATGTTTGGATTTCAACAGAACATTTGTTCATCCGTACACAGGAAGTCACATTCAGTCAAAGCGCGACAGTATTCAGCAAATGGGCTTACAGTACTGTGATGTGTATTCTGAGTTGCAATGTGTGTAAAGTAGAGGACAACCGTCTGTAAAGTAGAGTTCTTTGAGATGAGATCGAGTTTGTAAGACTGAGTAGTATCGAGTCTGTAACATCATGAACAATGGACTATCAAATGCTGCAATAAATAATTGAATTACTCTCTCCCTTGACGACTGGGTACACGATCATTATTTCAACCACTATATGAAACGTCTGATTTCTAATACAACCATATCTACATGGTGTGATTAAAACAGTTCAACACATGACTATAGATAATATGAAAAATATTGCAACTCACAAACCTTGGGACAATCAAATATATAGAATACTTAAAATTAATACTGGTCAACTAATTTTGGTTAATGGACTAATTCCCTTTGTTAACCTGTCAATGTCTTCATGGATTTGCCGTTGTTATTACAGTTAAATTATGGTGTATAACGTATTTAATAAAAATGTCCTTTTTATGATGAATCAACAGGTGTTCTTTTGAACTTGTGTGATGAACTATGTACAGTCACAAAGTGAATTAACGGGCTAATACATCAATGAATCAAACCTCCCCAACAATGGTCGGGAAGGTTTGAATGATGCCGATGACCACCCACTCGTACTCGGGCCTGAACAAATAGTAATTAGTCTGAAGAGGAGGGGTAGTCCCATGCGATTTCTCGTGTCATCTTTCAGCAGTGCCAATTCCTCAAAACACTGTTTTCTGCCAGCATCTTTGAACTTCTCAACTTCCAGCCAAAAAGCATCAATGGTCTGATCACTCGAAAAGCCTGCTGATGCCACCAGCCTCCACTGAGACTCAAGGCTCTTACTCTCAACTTGTTAATAGTACACATAACTGACTTCGGGCATAAGAGCTCCAGTTTCCACAGCATTTCCATCGACTCAGGTTATTGCATCTGATACTGGAAGAGAACTTCTTTCATAAAATCCAAACACCTTGTTGTAATGATGTTCTTCACTTCAGGCGTCACAGGTTTCATATTGCTACCTTCCAGTTGATTTTGAAATGTGGTGCCCAGATCCACATCCTGGTTTTACAGGTAAATGCTGGAGGATTTAGGTCCAGTGCCCTTTGTTGACAGTCACTGTTCATGCGCCAAACACTTGGTTTAACAACTCTTCTTAATGTGGACATGTACAGTCTCACGAGATCCTTAAAAACACAGTTATGCAAATTTCTAGAACTAATGTACATTTTAGAAATGTCTGCTTTTCTGTTGCCTAGTATGTAACTCTGGTCTTTTTGTTTGTTTGTGACACGTCTGAATGATATTAGTGGATCCTTGGGTCCTTTGACCATTTGGTAATCAGCCTAAACCATCAGTGTGTCTGTTCTTTGTTATTCAGCGACATGACCGGCTGATGAAAAGGTCATTATCTTACCTTTAATGACCTTTAGCCCCTTGGGAGAAGTAGGGGCAATTTACCCATTTGGGTAAAACACCTAGCACAGGACAGAGGAAGACACAACCGGGGACAGGAAGGGATAAAGGAACAATTGTTGTCTTTAAAGAATGAATATGCAGATTCTTATCCCCACCCATTCATGTATAAGTATTGATGATTCTCTAGTTACCTTAGAGATCCCACTGACCTTGTGTCTGTCTGTACAGTTGTGCTCAAAAGTTTGCATACCCTAGCAGAAATTGTGAAATTTTGGCATTGATTTTGAAAATATGACTGATCATGCAAAAAAAATGTCTTATTTAAGGATAATGATCATATGAAGCCATTTATTATTACATAGTTGTTTGGCTCCTTTTTAAATCATAATGATAACAGAAATCACCCAAATGGCTGTGATCAAAAGTTTACATCCCCTTGAATGCTTGGCCTTGTTACAGACACACCAGGTGCCACACACAGGTGAAAATGGCATTTAAAGGGGAATTTCCCACACCTGTGGCTTTTTAAATTGCAATTAGTGTCTGTGTACAAATAGTCAATGAGTTTGTTGGTGCTCATGTGGATGCACTGAGCAGGCTCGATACTGAGCCATGGGGAGCAGAAAAGAACTGTCAAAAGACCTGTGTAACAAGGTAATGGAACTTTATAAAGATGGAAAAGGATATAAAAAGATATCCAAAGCCTTGCAAATGCCAGTCAGTACTGTTCAATCACTTATTAAGAAGTGGAAAATTCGGGGATCTCTTGATACCAAGCCAAGGTCAGGTAGACTAAATGATTTCAGCCAAAACTGCCAGAAGAATTGTTCTGGATACAAAGAAAAACCCACAGGTAACCTCAGGAGAAATACAGGCTGCTTTGGAAAAAGACGGTGGGGTTGTTTCAAGGAGCACAATACGACGATACTTGAACAAAAATGAGCTGCATGGTCGAGTTGCCAAAAAGAAGCCTTTACTGCGCCAATGCCACAAAAAAGCCTGGTTACAATATGCCCAACAACACCTTGACACCTCACAGCTTCTGGCACACTGTAATTTGGAGTGACAAGACCAAAATAGAGCTTTATGGTCACAACCATAAGCGCTATGTTTGGAGAGGGGTCAATAAGGCCAATAGTGAACAGAATACCATCACCACTGTGAAGCATGGTGGTGGCTCACTGATGGTTTGGGGGTGTGTGAGCTCTAAAGGCACGGGGAATCTTGTGAAAATTTATGGCAAGATGAATGCAGCATGTTATCAGAAAATACTGGCGGACAATTTGCATTCTTCTGCATGAAAGCTGCGCATGGGATGCTCTTGGACTTTCCAGCATGACAATGACCCTAAGCACAAATCCAAGTTGACCCTCCAGTGGTTACAGCAGAAAAAGGTGAAGGTTCTGGAGTGGCCATCACAGTCTCCTGACCTTAATATCATCGAGCCACTCTGGGTAGATCTCAAACTTGCGGTTGATGCAAGACGACCAAAGACTTTGCATAACCTGGAGGCATTTTGCCAAGACGAATGGGCAGGTATACCACCTGCAAGAATTCAGGGCCTCATAGACAACTATTACAAAAGACTCCACACTGTCATTGATGCTAAAGGGGGCAATGCACAGTATTAAGAACTAAGGGTAGGTAGACTTTTGAACAGGGGTCAGTTAATTTTTTTTCTTTGTTGCCATGTTTTGTTTTATGATTGTGCCATTCTGTTATGACCTACAGTTGAATGTGAATCCCACAAGAAATAAAGGACGTGTGTTTTGCCTGCTCACTTATGTTTTCTTTACAAATTCTCCAAAGGGTATGCAAACTTTTGAGCACAACTGTATCTCTCTATTTGCAAATATTATATAATAAACTGTTATGTGTTTAAGAGCATTTTGATCTTTGCCTTACCTACCTTAAAAAGAGTTCTAATCGATGGAATTCCCATCACAACACCCAGCGAGTCACCTGTTTCTAGCTAAAAGTACTTGTTCACTGTTTTTATTTCCATTAAGATGGGGCTGAGAGTGCATGTAGATGATATTGGCTTTGTCGTTGTACATCTCATTCAAAATCCGTGCAGAATAGCGATGTTCTGCATTTGACGCTATACTGAAGTGGAGTTTAAGTGTGTCTTTTTGTTCCAGAATTTGATCAATGCAGTCTGCCATCCCTAGCCAACGAGTAGAGCTGGGTGAAATAATTTTGAGCGAGCACCCTCCATTGTATAAGTTCTTGTGATTATTCCTATATTCGCACTGGTGCTTGTTTGAATAGGCAAACCAATTTTCTCTCTGATTATATACTCAATGCTGCTAGAGAGAAGTCTGTTTGCAGCTATGTCGAGTGAGTGGCAAACACATCGAAAAAGATGGAGATTAGGTTGCTTTTGTTTCAGTAAGGTGAAAACTGACTGGTGTTTTCCAACCATTACACTAGCCCCATCTGTTGCAATCCCTACCAGGTTTTTCATCTGCAAGCCACTTTCTCCCAAGAAGGCAATGATGCATCAACTATGCTATTAGCATTAGATTCAAAAAGCTCCACAAGCCCAAGATAAATGCTGACAAACCTATTGTGTTTCTTTGACCGGTACTTCACACGCAAATCTAAATCAAAAGATTTCCAGTGCTACTATTCATGACGGTATCAACTCACGCTTTGACTTACAAGACAAGACTCTGCAAAATATCATCTCTCAAATACAACAAAATAGCCAACTTGATCGTCAAGGTAATGGAGTTTGTGGAATACAACGCCGCTGATATCAGAGTCTTCCAAAAGAAGATAGCAGATCTCGAAGGACAGGTGTCTGCTCTCAGTAATGTTAAAGACAAAACCGTTGAAGTTGAACGTTACAAAAGAAGATGGAATCTCCGGATTAACTGGATAAAGGAGAAAACTGATGAAAATGCAAGAAAAGACACCATCGCTCTTCTCTCAGAAATTGCAACGCACTTGCAACAAAAAAAATGACTTTATTGTGGACACAGTTCACCGCATCGCGAGAAGAGGACCACAGGAGCCGACAGACGATTGTCCAATTCACCTTGCGCATGTGACGGTGCGAGTAGAACGAGTGCGTAAAACAGAGGCCAAAAGAAACTAATCAAATTATTCAAATGTTTTACTTTCAGTTCTTTTTTGGGGGGAGTTTGAAAATAAGCGCACCAGCACATACAAACAATAATCCGTGAGGTGCGGTGGGTGAGCAACAGAATATAAACACAACTGAACAGTGATTGGAAACAGGTGCGTCCTCAGGATGCGCTGCTGCCATCACTCTCCTGCCGGTGGTTAGTATACGGGCGAGGTGGAGTGTCGGAGGGGAAGGGGAGCCGCTGCGCCACGCGGAGCAGACGTTACAGCACACCTATCACGACGAGTTCTGGAGAATCACCAAGAATTCCACGGTATGCAAGGAGCGAGGAGTGACCTTCAAGGAGGACCTGACTAAAAAGATCGGGATATGCGTGCAGCAATCTGGCTGCTGATAGAGAAAGCAAGGAAAGCAGGTATGAAAACCTCTTTCCGCGGCCCTTATGGATTCATAAATTGTCATTGAGTCAACCCAACAGACAAGAATATTGCTTGCTATGGTTAATGTGGTGTGTAACAAAATATGAGGGACTACACTTAGGTTTATGTTCACCTTGAAATAACTTAACTCTAAATGACACTTGTCAACATGTTCTGTTTGCTTTTCTAATCTCTTACTAGTAAAAGGGTAAAAATAGTATTGTTAAAACCCAACTATTTACTTTCTTTGCACTCTATTTTACTTGTTTTCTTTAAAATTACATTTTCATTCATCTCCTTAAACTCACAGGGACGTAAGAACGGCATCGAGAGGAAGGCTATATTTCTGTTTTGCAAGAGCAAGGGCTCACACTGAATTTTTCTTCAAAGATCACACTGAAGTGTTGAGGAAGTCAATGTGGAGACAAAATTTTATTCAGCCATGGTTCCACCCACTCTGCGGGCATTGCAATTTTATTTCATAACTGTCTAGGGAATATTGTCACTTCTGTATCTGATGTAGATTGCCATTGGATTGGGGTGATTCTAAATATTGATGAGAATTTCATAATTTTATTTAATGTGTATGGTTATAACTACAACCAAAACCTGGAATTATTTACCAAAGTTACAGACCTGCTCTCACATTGGAAAATGTTATACTACTGATAATATGATTATTGTTGGGGATTTTAACATGACCTCAGATGAAGCTATTGAAGGTATACTGATTATTATAATAAGAATTTGTTGAATTTTTGTAACTCCCATAATTTCATTGATATATGGAGGGTTAAAAATCCAGAAAGGAGACAGTATTCATTGTTCAAACCGATAGATCTGCTAAATCAAGAATTGATTATTGGCTAATTAAAGATAACCTTTCCTGTAATGTACACAAAATTCTATCTCAGCTGCCCCCCTCACAGATCACTGTGTTATTTCATTACAGTTGAAAACATCCACCAGTAACACAATTAACAAAGGATACTGGAAACGGAATGTCCATCTACTTAAAAATGACTACTACTGTTCAGCTATAATAAATATACAAGATCTCACAAAAGTGAGTACACCCCTCACATTTTTGCAAATATTTGATTATATCTTTTCATGTGACAACACTGAAGAAATGACACTTTGCTACAATGTAAAGTAGTGAGTGTACAGCTTGTATAACAGTGTAAATTTGCTGTCCCCTCAAAATAACTCAACACACAGCCATTAATGTCTAAACCGCTAGCAACAAATGTGAGTACACCCCTAAGTGAAAATGTCCAAATTGGGCCCAAAGTGTCAATGTTTTGTGTGGTCACCATTATTTTCCAGCACTGCCTTAACCCTCTTGGGCATGGAGTTCACCAGAGCTCACCAGACTGCCACTGGAGTCCTCTTCTACTCCTACATGATGACATCACGGAGCTGGTGGAAGTTAGAGACCTTGCGTTCTTCCACCTTCTGTTTGAGGATGCCCCACAGATGCTCAATGGGCTTTAGGTCTGGAGACATGCTTGGCCAGTCCATCACCTATACCCTCAGCTTCTTTAGCAAGGCAGTGTTCGTCTTGGAGGTGTGTTTGGGGTCGTTATCATGTTGGAATACTGTCCTGTGGCCAAGTCTCCGAAGGGAGGGGATCATGCTCTGCTTCAGTATGTCACAGTACATGTTGGCATTCATGGTTCCCTCAATGAACTGTAGCTCCCCAGTGCCGGCAGCACTCATGCAGCCCCAGACCATGACACTCCCACCACCATGCTTGACTGTAGGCAAGACACACTTGTCTTTGTACTCCTCACCTGGTTGCCGCCACACTCGCTTGACACCATCTGAACCAAATAAGTTTATCTTGGTCTCATCAGACCACAGGACATGGTTCCAGTAATCCATGTCCTTAG